>PVIH01005949.1:0-117198 GCA_004025045.1 Sigmodon hispidus | reverse complement strand
AGACCCCTGCAGTTGTTGGTTCGCTCAGTTCGAGGTCTTAGTGCGGAGCCTTGCAGATTCCCTCAGCAGCAGCTGTGGGTGTGGCCAGGTGCAGAGTTCAGCAGCCCCTGCTCCAGAGTGTGCTGGGACGCCACAGAGAGCACAGGTCCCGGTGGTGGAACCAGAAGCAATGAGAGCTCAACTCTCCCTCCCAGGCCAGAATACAGGCACTGAGGCCTGCCGAACCCTCCTCACCTCTGGTCAGGGTTCGAATCCGCCCCTCAGAGACCCCTGCAGTTGGTTTGCTCAGTTCGCTCAGTTCGGGGTCTTAGTAGGGAGTCTTGCAGATTCCCTCAGCAGCAGCTGTGGGTGTGGCCAGGTGCAGAGTTCAGCAGCCCCTGCTCCAGAGTGCGCTGGGATGCCACAGAGAGCACAGGTCCCGGTGTCAAAAAAAATCAGGATCATTTAAATTCAGATTCTCTTCCCTGTCATCAAGTTCTGCTGCCAGCTTGAGATCCAGCCTTGGCTCCATGGGACTACAACGCTGTGTGCTGACCCCAACAAAATACTTCCCAGATTTTTGTCTCAGTTATGCTGGTCTCTTACTAACTACAACTGATTATTTTTTTCAGCTCCAATGAGCTTACATCCATTGTACAAGAAAAGCAAAGGTTTCCCTTCCACAGATTCTTAATACAAACTATTAGATGACCATCCCAGACAGTCTTTGCTTCCTTCTGGAACTTTGCAAGCCATGCTTCCATTATCTACACTGCTCTCAGCATTAAATTCCAAGTCCTCAGAAAAGAATGCTTAAGTTCCAAATGCTCAGTGGCTTTCTCAGCCTGAAGTGCTTACTTAGAACAATAGAAAGCTGTCAGGACAGCAGTCCTCATTCCGATACCACTTTCTGCTTAGTTAGCTTTTCTGTTGTGACAAAACACTGGCAACTGGAGGAAGACAGACCTTGTCTCATCTTGCACTTACAGTCTGTCATTAAAGGAAGCCAGTGTCAGGACCAAGGCAAGACCCTGGAAGGGGAGCGGGAGCAGAGACAATGAAGGAATGCTGTTTACAGGTCTACTTGGCTTCCTTACTTTTTAAAAGATTATTTTATGTGCATGAGTTTCTTGCTTGCATGAATTTTTTGTGCACCATGTGTAAGCCTGGTATCCACCAAGGCCAGAAGAGAATGATATATTCCCTGGAACTGGACTTAGAGGTGTTTTTGAGTTGCCATGTAGGTGATAGGAATTGAACCCATGTCTTCTAAAAAAAGTATTATGTACTTTATTCACTGAGCCATCCCTATAGCCCTCTCCTTATATATGCTCTCTTATATAACTCAGGACCACCTGCCTGGGGATTGCACCACCCACAGTGGGCTGAGCCTTCCCACATCAATCATTCATCAAGAAAATGGACAGGCATGTCCACAGGGCCATCTGATGGAGGCAGTTCTGAGTGTCCTTCTTTGTAAGTGTCCCTAGTTTGTATCAACTTGACAAGATCTAACTAGCACACTGTTTGGACCTGTAGTTCACTGATTTGGCAAGACTGGACTGCCAAATCCAGGGATCTGCCTGTCTCTGCCTGAACAGTGCTGAGGTTACAGGCATGCACCAGGCCTGGCTTTCTATGTGGGTGCTGGGGATCCTAAATTCAGTTCCTCGTGCGTATGCAGCAAGCACATTACCAACTTAGCTGTCCTCCCAGGCTCTGCTTTATAACCTTTTAAATAAGTGTGGTCATCCCTCCATATCCACAGATTCAGTCAACAATGGGTAGAAAATATTTAGCATCTTTTTCTGAATATTGTTCACTTGTCACTTATCCCTGAACAGGACAATATAGTGGCTATTTTTATTTTATTATAGGTATTATAGTAACCTAGAGATAGTTTAAAGTATATGAGAGATGTATATAAGTTATATACATATACTACATTGTTTTATACGAGAAAACTTGGAGTCTAGATGTTGTTCATGGGACAGAGAGCTGGTTGGAAAGCAAAGATGTCTTAGAACAAATTCCCTGAGCACAGAGAGATGACTGTTTCAGGTCTCTGACTTCCCAATCTAAATAAAAATTACATAATTCCTGGTTTATGAATGACTCTTAAGTTTATGAATACATGTTGAGGAATCTCAGCAACAAATAACTTGGAACTACAAGATTGCATGAACAATTGATTATTTCTTACCTATAAATTATTTGTTTGAGAAAAGCCAAAACTCTTATGGTACCTTTATGATTGTCCGAGGTTCCAGACACGTTCATCTGTTTCTCTCCCAAGTATACCTGGGGAGCACAAGCCAGCATGCTCTCACCCTAAGTGACAAGATCAGATTGTGTTTTTCCTTTTAGGGAGACTTTCTATGAGCATCATTGTGTTTTTATTTAAGTTACATGAAGTGTACCTTAGTCACATGACTATAAAGAGCTACAAACATGGCTTCAGGCTGTGGCCTCTAGCTGGATGGCAGCATGGTCAGATGAAAACAGTTCCATTACTATAAAATAGAAGAGAAAATGATATTTGTTAGGCAGCCAGCAATCTTCACTTATTTTAGTAACTTCCATGTAATTTACTTCAAACAAAGCTAATCTGCCAATTCATTATTCTATATGCAGTTCTGGGCTAATAGAAACATTGTGGAAGACCAATTAGCAAAATCATTATTTACAGTCCCAATTACATATTTCTTGTTGGATCTAATAATTTATGCTGTATTCAGTGCAGGTCTGAAGTAGAAGCTCAAATTTTAAAGTTGACTGTCTGGCTGTGTAAACAGAAAAATTATCTAAATATTTAGAATTAGGGTGTTTTATATGATGATAATTATACCCATGTGATAGGATTTTGGAAGAGTAAAAAGTAATAAGTTAAATATATTATGTAGATAATGTCGAATACATTTGGAGTGCTATGACAATAGGAAATATGTATCAAATAGTATCTGGCCTATTGAAAACATTCAACAAATTTAGCTATGAATTTTTCTTTATATGTGATGTGTGTGTGTGCATGTGTAGTGTGATATGTGTAGTGTATATGAGTGTGTCTGTGTGTGGGTATATGTGTGTGGTGTGTATGTGTGTGGTGTGTGTGTGTGGTGTGTATATGTTTATATGTGTATGTGTGAGTGTATGTGTTTATATGTGTGTGTGGTGTATATGTGTTCGGTGTAAGTGTATATGTGTAGTGTGTGTGTGTGTGTGTGTGTGTGTGTGTGTGTGTGTGATGCATGTAAGGACACATGAACCTGGAGAACAGATGTCAGGTGTCTTCCTTTACTCAGCTCATATCCTTTCTTTCTTTCTTTCTTTCTTTCTTTCTTTCTTTCTTTACTTATTTATTTAATGGAGACAGTCTTTCACTTAACCTGGACCTCATTGATTGGACAAGGTTAGTTGGCCAACATATCCCAGTCATCTTCCTGTGCTGCAGCCCTGGGATCACAGGCATGTGCTGTGATATGTCCTGTGCTAGAATTCCTGCCTAGAATGCATGAAGCTCTGCATTCAAACTATAGGGCTTGATATGAGCCTATAAATGTTGCGTGTAGCACTGTGAAAGGGAAAAGGTGCTAGTAAATTAGGCAAAATTGATTTGTGCCTTCCTCTCCTCTCCTCCACTGCCTGCTTCAGCAAACCCTCCAGGTAATACAGCCTTCACACAGTCCACAGTGACAGTCTCCTGTCAGCCCCAGGCTGCACAGGATCCTGGCTGTCTTCACCACCATGCAACATATCTCTCTTCTCAGTTAGGTTCCCTAGTAA
Source organism: Sigmodon hispidus (assembly GCA_004025045.1). Taxonomy (NCBI): domain Eukaryota; kingdom Metazoa; phylum Chordata; class Mammalia; order Rodentia; family Cricetidae; genus Sigmodon; species Sigmodon hispidus. Next base: position 113,436 of record PVIH01005949.1, on the reverse strand, counting down.
CTCCTGACTGTTTAAAGGACAAAATGCCCAAACTGGGGCAAAAAATATCATTTCCATGTTCTTCTGTGTCATTTTCTGAGATTTTTCTAAGTTTTTCTCTCTAGAAAAAAAAATCAAAAAACTTTTGGGAACTTGAGTTCCTACCTCTGAGGGACCATGATTATCTACCATACATGAGGGACCAGACCAATACTCAGCAATTAACCCACCCTCCAAAAGTTTAAGAACCTTATAGTGAATGGCATTAAAGCTGCATAGTTAAAATACTTTTCACATTGTTCACATTGGAGAAGCTGAGTTGAGGATGTTCTCTAAAGAGCAAATTTGTATTTTTGTAACTCAGGCTCTGTCTTTATCCAATGCTGTGTTTGCTTGTTTCTGAGGAAAGGGAAACAAAGTATGGGGGTCACATGCCTTGTTAGTTCTTGGTAGAACTGTGAAATGACAGGTATATCTTCTGTGTGTATCTGCTTGGCAAGGTTGGGATCATATGGCTATGCACATTCTCAAGAGAGAGCTGAAGCGGAGGCTGGACATCTCTGGCCACCGTCACTGAGGTGTGAGTTTTGTTATGTAAAGGAGCAACGGGACATTATTGCAGTCTGTTACATGAGCACACAGGATAGGTGCAGTATCCAAACAGTGAGAACAACATGCTTTTGCTTTTACTTTTGCATTGAGAGGTTTTAAAACATGGTCTTCATAATTATAATGTACCACTTTACATGACATAAGTTGTATTATTTAACTCTTTTTTTGAAAGTATAGAATCTTTTTCAGTTCTTTGCCATCCCAGAATTCTTCATGAGTGTACTTCATTTTTTAATCTTAGATAATGATCCTCTGAGGATGAATTCCCAGAACCAGGATTACTGGGTCAAAGGGTGTGTGAACATTTTATGCTCTTAGTTTTTGTTCTAAATTGGTTTCTGAGAACTCTGTTATGAACTGGTCCCCCACATTTATAGAAAAATGTGCATATTTTCTATAAATGTGGGTGGGAGACAATTTCACATATCCTTGTAGGTAGAATAATTTCAGATGTCAGAGTCTGACTAGAAATAACACGGGATAAAACAAGACCCGGGTCTGATGTGACAACCTCTACCCATATGGCTACATTGTAGGCATGTAATGATTTCTCTGTCCATCAGATTCATATTTTTTAATTTTAAGATTGAAACTACAGTATTTCCCTCATATTATTGTGTGGTGATCATTGAGGGACCGATGCATTCCCTATTGTCACATCTTGTCACATGTTGGGAACATCTTCCCTCTTTGAAAATGGACTAGGCCTTGTGACAGATTTTAACCAGTAAGATGAAGAATGGGTAATATACCATCCTCAGGCATTGTCATAACTGAAAATGTTCCAGCTAGTTCCAGCTGGTGACATTTGAGTCCTAAGTAAGGCTGACACAGAGCAGAGACCCAACTTACCAGTAAGAGATCTGAAATTAAGTGCCAAGGAAGCGCTTGGGAACCTCTGTTGTTCCAATATCACAGTCAACCCTGACTTCTGATGGCTTTCTTGAGAATAAGGGCACACCTGTGTTGTGGAATCAATGGTCCAGCCTCAAACTACACCTTATGCAACAATAACTACCCTTCCATAAGTGCATCTTTGTGCTAGGCATTTGTATAGATTATTGTTACAATAATAATGTTGTATATAGTAGTCTTCCCTCTTATCTGTGATTTCATGTTCTGTATTCCAAAATGATCAATGGGAAATGCAGAAATAAGCAATTGATAAGTTTTAAATTGTGTTCTGAGTATAGTGATTGGACCCTACTCTGTTCTACTCTGTCCCACCCAGAACATGAGCAGTTGATTGTGCTGCGCTTCCACAGTGTATCTGTGACCAACCAGATGGCTACTCAGTAGCTGCACTAGCTTTAAAAACATTGTCTCAGCATTTCTTGATCATGTTAAAGTTACTCTTATTTTTAATAACAGCTGCAAAATGCAAAAGTAAAAATGCTGATCATCTTTCTCATAGATAGGTATAAATGGAAAAACATAGCATATGTAGGAACTGGTACCATTCATAGTTTCAGGAATCCACTACAGAAATCTTAGTCTGTATCCTGAAGGCTAGCTGGGGACAATTGTACTGTGAAATCCTTTGTTTTGTGAAGGTGGATGTGCAGAGCAGTATCGAATCCCTGTACTTCTCCCTGTCTTTATTTCTTTTCCTTGTCCTGAAGCTGGTGGCCTGCTTTTACTTGTGATTGCTATCATTCTTGTTGTGTGGATTTCTTAATTTTCACTGATTCTTACATCAAAACCTGTGGGATGAACTGAAATAGTCAAAGCTTCTGCAGTTTACAGCCCAAACCCTGGCTCATTCTTCAGAGTGCTCATGAACTGAAGTGCATTTTCCATTTTTTCTTGGCTCTAATATGCCAGAGAACAGATGAAACTCACATGCCATCAAAGACAAATGAAAGTTTTCAAAATTGAAGTGAAGTGAGTCATATTAGAATAAGTTAGATACAGGAAATTAGACATTCTCAAAGTCTAATGTCTTTCCTTCTCCAACCCCTGACCTCATAGAGACCAGATGCCAGTCCAGACAGTTTGGTGGCTTTAAGCATATCTGTGAAGTTATGAATTGATCATAAGGTAAACTTAAGAGTATTTTCGCTTCTCAAAAGCATCTCCCACTGTGTCCTCTGCGTAGGCTGCATGCATTCTGTGAAGGACTCTCTCTAGTCTGCCCATTCATCACCAACCATAGCTCATTCCATGCAGTCCTTCCCAAAACCTGTGCGACAGCCTTTGTTCACTTTACCAACTCTACACTTTCCTTGTAGCATGTTACTCCCAATTTTAAAGTATGATTTAAAAAGCAAAACAAGACAAAAAAAAAAATCAACTGATTAGTCAGTCTGTGAGGTTTTCTAAAAATGCCCTCCCATTGTTCTTATGAACATTCATGGTTTGTTAGGATTAGTAAGACTGAGGAAACTATAATAACTATGTAATTATGTCTTTTTCAAAAAACAATGTTTTGGAGAAACACAGGAATTAAAATTCATAATTAAAGAGATTATTAAATATCATGTGCAAATTTTAGATACACATTCACACCTCTGGTGAAGAGTTTCCAGCTTACAAGGTTTTGTTATTTTTACTCTTTCTTTTTTCTGAAGCAGCATCTGGCTGTGCTGCCCAGGCTGGTCTTGAACACTGAGTCAAGCAAACCTCCAGCAGTCCCTCCCAGGGACTAGGATCACAGGTATGCACTCACCTAGCTTGAGTCACTTTCTACAGTGCTCATTGCTGAGGAAAACTGTTGGCAACTTGTTGAATCTGGTTGTGTTTGTTACTGAGATTCACAGTACCTGAGCCACAGGGCTGGAGTCAGTGATGATGAAGTTGGTTCCTGAACAGAAGGGAGTCCTTCAGGAAAACACATCATTCTCATTTGACTAAAAAGAAGAACAAGAGGAGAATGGGAGAGAGAGGCTTTGCCGGCTCCTTCTGGCCCTGGAGTCATTAATTAACTGCTGGGCCAGGGCTCTGCTTCCAGTCTCTGCTTGTGTGGGGCTGACAGGCTGCCTGTATGTTTTGGAGACGGTGGTGCTAGCAACCTGTTAGCCTCTGGTAAAGCCCAATCTGGCTATGTGAAGCTTGGATATGGGAGGCTGAATAAGCACATCCTAAAGCCATGAAACATGTTAACATGGTTGGGCAGTTATGACAAGAGAAAAACAGTTTGTGAATAAGAATTCTTAGTGGGCAAATGGCTTTGTGTGTGGATGAAGCAGGCAATCCACAGGTGAAAGGATGTATCTTTACTTATTCATGAGCTCTGCAAATTCTGACGTGACCTAATCACATCTGCCTTATTCTCATGAATTCTCCCTTCAGCAAATGCTTGAACAGCAGGGACAGAACGAAGCAATGGACTGTGAACTGTGAGGAATACAAGGCAGAAATGACAGGACCCCTGAACTCAAGACTCTCTTGAAAAACTCAAGCTGATTCCAGTGAGTGGGTAGATGATGATGTCAGGGGGATAAACAGAACCGGGTAAAAGAGTGTGCCAGACCCACAATGCTAAGTATAGTCTTAAATGCCAGATGTGGGTTAGTTCTTTGTGCTTTGGCAAGCAGGGCACCCATTGAATTTTTAACATCCAAAGAGAATGATAAAAATTGTTGCTGCTAGCTGCTCATACACACACACACACACATACACACACTATTTTTTGTCTCATCGGTGTCTTCTTTACGTGGTAAATTTTCAGTGAGCATACCAGTATCTGTCTTGCTTGTTTAATGTCCAATGCAACATGTGGAATAGTCTATATTTACTTTCTGTAAGTAGCAGTCATAATTAAGAGCCAGTTGGACCATCAAAAGGGCTCAGTGGGTAGAGGTACTTGTGGCCAGACCTGACTCTGTGGGACACACGGGTGAAAGAACAAAGCTAACTCCCGCAACTTGTCCTCTGACTTCTTCTACTTGCCTGCATTGCTACACACACACACACACACACACACACACACACACACACACACACTCATTCTCTCTCACACACACTCACACACATATACACTCATACTCTCACATACATACACTCACTCACACACACATCACAAACAGTCACTCTCACACACATACTCACTCATACACACACATACATACCCACTCACTCTCTCTCTCTCATACACACACTCACATACACATACACTCACTCACACATCACAAACACACTCTCTCTCACACACACACTCACACATACACACCCACTCACTCTCTCACGCACACACTCACATATACATGCACTCACTCACACACATCACTCTCTCTCTCTCTCTTAAACACACACACACACAAACACACACGCAGACACACATGCAATGCACACATACATACACACACCAATGTAATTAAAAATTAAGTCATGCTGAAATATGTCAGAAATGAGGGACTTCCATTAGTTATTACTAGGCTAAGCTATTATCTATCTCACTGAAAAATAGCAAGAAGCCCAAGCAAGTAGGCCCATCTTTAGCCTGAGATCACTGAGATCAAATCCTTGTGAAGATGTCAGGTGCTATAGAACATGGATGTGCTGTCAGCTGAGAGGCCTGTGTTTCATGAATTAGGTGTGAGAGTGCAGGAAGTTGGAGTGCATTGGATTATATGAGGTTCTGTTAAACATGAGGTTCTGTTAAATCCTCTTTCATTGCCTTTAGAGTCTGTTGCTCATGGTAGATGGTATGTGAGGAGTGCCACAGGAGGAGACACCATAGGATTCTGATGACTGGATGTGGGACCTGGCCACGGATACAGAAAGAAGAAAGCTAGCGACTATTTCAGAGCTGGAATGAATGGTTCTTTTAGTAATCTAAGGAGGGAAAACGAGTTTTTGTGGTTTCCAGAAATAGATTTGCCTGCCAGCAACTTCCCTTCCCCCTCCAGCCTCACTGCAGAACAGCAGGCATGTACATGCAGGGCAGACTCTCCTGCTAGCAACAGATTACCAGTGTGCAGAACAAGATTGAAAGCCAGTTTTCCCAGGCTGAAGGCACAGAGTGGGAAGGGCTGGAAGGAGGTGAAGGAAAAATAATGATAATAAGCATAAGAGGAAGCCACATGTGGTAGATCCGCATTCGGGTCTCTGAGGGCCTTGGAGAGGATGTACCTCAGACTGCCCTGTGCTGCCTGGGTGTGTGTGGGAGAGTTTGGTACATGGGTGTGCTTGGAGAGGAAGTTGGGGGGGGCATGTGTGTGCTGGATGTGTTAGGGAGAGGTTTATTGATGCAGGAGTGGGAGGGTGTGTGCAGTAGGGTATAGAGTGCATGGGTGAGGAGAGAAAAGGAGCCCAGAGAGGAGGAGGGGGAGAGCATTTATGGAGTGCCAGGAACACCCATTGCACCAAGCAAAGTTGCCAGCTGCCAGGGAATTAGGTCTCCTGTGTGGGAACGGAGCAGCTCCTGGTAGTCGCTTCTGGCCTCTAACTCAGCCCCAGGATGTTGGTCAGATGTTCTACCCATGAAGGGAGGGACAGAACATCTGGATTTTCACCACACCCTGATCCTAGCTCTTTCCCAGCTCCTGATGTTTTCACTTGTGTTGTGTTGGTCACAGAACAGTATTTATTGGCAGACAGCTTAGGGGGAAAACTGTTAATTAGAAATACTTCTTAGTCTGAGTATTCAGCTACTTTTAGGGGTGACCTCTGGATCCCTGTTTTGTGCTTGTCTTTCACATTTTCTAAGTACCAAGAAAGAATACGTCTAGCAGCCAAGAGAAGTATTAATAAGATTTGGAATTAATAACCACAGTGAATAACCACAAAGACCAATCCATGGCAATTTTTAATTAGGTTTCAGAAGGAACTTCAACTAATTCTAGGTATTTAAAGCTAGGAGAGATTGGCATAAAGGTAGTATATGTCATCTTATTACATACATTTAAATAGAGCAAAAGTGACCGTTTATCATGGTTTGAATCTGAAATGTCACCCAAGGCTGGAGTGTTGAAGGTCATCAGCTGATTTTGAGGGCTCTGAGTTTATCAACATATTAACCCATTGTCAGAATCACAATCTACTCACATTGCTGGGAAATGGTAGAAAAGGGAGGCAGGGCTAGTCAGAGGTGCATTGTGGATGCTCTCCTTTGTCCCCTCCCACGAACTCTGCTTCCTGATCACCAGAGGAGGAGCACTTAGTGGGGTCAGTTGACATAGACTGACTATGAGCCAAGATAAACATTTCTTTATCAGCCATTTGCCACACATTTTAAAACTACTGCCCTATCCCCACCTCATCATCTATGCCTCACTCAGAAGAGGCTCTAGGAGCCTCCGACATCTCCCACCCACCCAGGGGGCTAAGGGTGGGTGCAGTGCCCATGACTTACAGTTTCCTCTGGAGAAAGCCACTGTGGGAACAGACTTTGAGGAAGCAGTGTCTTCTGTGCACCACGGAAGACCAGCTCTTTGTTCTGGCTCCGCTGTGAATCAGCCTTAGACTAGGGCTGGTCTAAGAGGGACAGAAGCAATGTTGGTGTTGTGTGGGCTTTTTTAGGGAAAGAGAAGTTTGATTTTTTAAAAAAAGGGGGGAAAAGATGATGGAATTCCACAGCTCATTTGTGAATGGATTTTTAAGTCCAGAATTAGAAGTTCAAGTATTAAAAGATGTAGAAGGGATTTAGGCAGTTTCAACCATTGAAAAGAATTAAAATTTTGGCTAAGAATAGAACATGGAAGAAAACAATCATTCACTCCCCTAAAAGCAGGGAGATTTGCTTGGAGTGTGTTTGTGTTTCAGCACTGTGAACGGTAGGTTTAACTTCTGCAAGTGCCTCATTTTCTAGAACAAAACTCCATTTTGTGTTCTCTGCAACTGATGTTTGCATGTAAATTCATGCTGTGATGTAAGCCTTTAAAAAACCAAAGGTATGGTTACAGATTTTTATCTGAATTGTGTTATTTAAATTATGTCCTGGCTGAGACTTAGGTTTTAAGTGTCTTATAAGCCATTAGTTTTCATTGCTGCTTTTTTTTTTGTTTGTTTTTCTTCAACAGATTTGAACTCGTCTTTCAAAGACAACTAGGTGCCATGAGCTGGTCAGACAGCATGGGGGAGAATGCTCACCCGAGTCTGTCTTGCTTGCCCACTTGTCTTACATGTTTCTAGGAGAGAGCAATAATGGCTTTCCTGAAGACCTCACCTCCACAGGTAAGTTTTATTTCTTCCGAGGCTCAGATAGTGGAGACTTTGGGATCTGGTTTTCCTGAGGAACTCGTTAAGATTCCATATTTCCAAGCTCCAGAGGAAGGGAACTTTCTTTTTTTTTTCTCTCTTTCAGAAAAAAATATGAGGGTCTGTGATAGAGACCACAGATTACTGTGTCACAGGGCATGCTCAAATGGACTTGACCATAGCCATGATATAACACATAGGGAAAAGTGTCCTTTGGGAAGAATGAACTAAGTCTTGTTCTAACTGATCAGATTCTTCAGTTCACTATGAAATTCTTGGTCCAAAAGGAAGGTTTTTGAGGGTTCAAAGTAACTAAACCGTCTCCTGGGTTCCCCCCTGTTTCTCATCTTAAAACAGATAGTAGCTAACATGCTTCCTTGTATTCTAAGCTGTACTAAGCTTATCCATAACCTACTTCTCCAACAGTATTGCCCATCTGGAGAAAACTAAATACCAAGAATTATTAAAATGATCCCCAACTAGGCAAAATAGATGTCTTAAAAGTTATGCATTTCAACTCATAAGGTCAATGACCTAGTTTTATTTTTCTCAAAATCAGCAGCACTAAAAATAAAAGATTCTATAAGCAAAAAAGTTGACTACTGAAATTCTGTCTTCATTCGAAGTGAAAGATAGTATAATATGTTACACATGAGACATAAAACAATACCTCTCTTAAGTAGTAATTACAAACTGTGTCTAAATAACAAACTGCCTTACTGTGTAAAATGGCTAAACAAACCTTGATGGTCATTAAAGAACTGATATAGCTGACAGTAGCTATTTCATGTGCTTTTTGTTTCTTTTAGAGTCAGTGACAAGAGAAACATTTTTGACTGTGTACACTGTTTATCATGTGTGAATATGATTCAGACATTCTGCTCTTTCCTAATGCCTTGCTCTGGTAGAGATGTCCCATTGACTTTTAAGTATATAAGTGCATGTTGTTTCTGTAAAGACATGAACAAAAGGGATATATTGAGAGAGGTACGTCCTAATCAAGCTGAGAATTAAAGAGAAAGAAAAACTAGAGAGATAGTTGTGGTGTGTCTAGTGTTGTGTTGGGCCAATTTGTAACTGGCTCATAAGAAACAACTGTTAAGTTGGTAACTGATAGTAATTGTGGTTTATTATACTCAAAAAATAGTCAAATGGCATAAACCAAGGGCCTCTCTATCTCATGAGAGCTGGTGTTCTAATTAGGGTTTCTATTGCTATGATAAAACACCATGTCTAAAAGCAACTTGCAGAGGAAAGAGTTTATTTTACCTTATGGTTTGTAAGCCTGTTCTTAAGGCAGTGGGACCTGGGAGAATAAAGCCAATAAATGAGGCAGACTAAAGTCTCAGGCAATAGCCAACTTCATTCAGAGAAAGTCTCAGACAATTTATACTCTGAGGGTTAAGAAAAGATCACCTGAGTAAAGTTCTCATGAGTTCAAACTGTATACAATCACAAGAACAAGCTGCATGTGGCTAAGCATTTTTTTTCCTATAGAGACATATAAAGGCTAGTTTAAATGTTAAATGGGATAGCATCAGCAAGCAATAATGAGTAATCTGAAATAAACTCACTCCTGTCTGCTAAAGCTGGGGGGAGCATAAAAACACATTCCAAGAACAATTCCATGTCTTGAAGAAACAGAAGTCACAAGACTTCTGTTTTCTTGGAGTTTTCTTGAAGGACTCAGAATCCTCCTCACACAGCTCTTTTCTTGGACTGTGTTCCCACTTAAATCCATCACAGAGAGAAGTCACCGCAGGAACCTGGAGGCCAGACAGGAAGCTGAGAAATAGTCATGGAGGAGCACTGCTTACTGACTTGTTCAGCTTGCTGTCTTATACACCTCAGAACCACCTGTCCAGGTTGGCAGTACCACAAATGGGCTGGGCCCTCTCATATTAATTACTAATTAAGAAAATGCACTACAGACCTGCCTATAAAAAAAATCCTTTTTTTCTCCTTTATTGAGATAGGGTTTCTCTGTGTAACAGCCCTGGCTGTCCTGGAACTTACTCTATGGACCAGGTTGTCCTGGAAGTCACAGAAATCCACCTGCCTCTGTCTTCCAAGTGCTGGGATTAAAGGTGCGCACTGCCGATGCCATCACCACCACCACCTTCCTGGCGCTTATAGGCAAATCTTATAGAGGCATTTTCTCAATTGAGCCTCTCTTCCCAAGTGATTGTAGCTCATGCCAACTTGGCATAAACTAACCAAGGCAACTGGTTAGTGAACACTTACCAGCACACCACTGATTTGCCCATACTTCATATCAATTGTCTGTGGCAAAGACTATATTGCAGTAAGACTATTCTAAGCTAGAATGTGGTCAGAGCACCTCTCAAATTCCAGGGAATTGTTTTTTGTTTGTTTGTTTTGTTTTGTTTTGTTTTTTAAACAGGCTCAATTCACTTTTATTTTCCGTATAAAACCCTTATGTGGTGGCCACAGCTGGAGTCTGGATCCTCTGAACAGAGACTCTGGTGTAGGCTTTCACAAGATGGTCAGTGAATTCCTGATAAGGAGACTTGGTAAACACAGTCTCTTTCCAGAAGTCAGGGGTCAGGTAGCTGTAGGTCTTAGAGATGACATCAAAGGTGGCCTTGGCAAAGTTGCCCAGGGTGGCAGTGCAGCCCCTGGCTGATGTGTAGCAGTCATCAATATCCGCCATCATCAATAGCTTCTTGGGCACAGGAGCAGAGACGATGCCAGTGCCTCTGGGGCCAGGGATAAGACACACCAACACAGAGCCACAATGGCCTGTCACTTTACACGGAACAGTGTGGGGCTTGCCAATCTTGTTCCCCATAGCCTCTGCGCACAGGGACAATGGAAAGTTTGTGCAAGATGATGGTCCCTCGGATGGCAGTGGCTACCTCCTTGGAGCACTTAACACCAAGCCCAACATGACCGTTGTAGTCCCCAATAGGGACAAAAGCCTTAAACCTGGTCCTCTGGCCAGCCCGAGTCTGCTTCTGCACTGGCATGATCTTTAGAACTTCATCCTTTAGGGATGCACCCAGGAAGAAATCAATGATCTCCAATTCCTTAATGGGAAGGGAGAACAGGTAGATCTCCTCCAGAGATTTGATCTTCATGTCCTTAACCAAGCAGCCCAGCTTGGTGACGGGGACCCACTCCTTGTCTTCCGCTTTACCTCTACGAGCCCCACGGCCTTGACCACGGTCCCTGAGACCGCTGCTGAATCCTCGATGGAAGCTGCTGCTGCCTCCTAAACCTGGGGCCCCCGGGTCCTCCGGGCCCTCCTGCTGCACTGGCGTCATTTGCCATTTGGTGTTTTCTGGAGGAAAAAGAAGCCCAGGGAATTGTTTAACAGAAGTTTATATCATGAGATGTTGTAGGTCACCTGGAGCCTTCGCTTTGCTCAGTGGCATGGCAATATGATGACTGAGACTCTATCTTTTCTGCAAAAGTTTTCAGCACTTACCACTCTGTGAGGAAGAATATCTGGAAACTAAGAGCTAGTTTTACTATGCTCTGATTTAGAAATGACAGATCATTTTCTACCCATATGCTTCCAGCCAAACCTGCTCACAAAGAGTAAGGTGCCCACAAGAGCATGAGCATAGATGGGGCAGTTGATTTCTCTGAGCATCAGTTTCTGTCACACATAATTGCTATGGAATAATCTTGTACACTGTAAATATTTGTCACTTGAATTGGTTTAATAAAAGACTGATTTGCCAGTAGCCAGGCAGGAAGTATAGGCAGGGTGACGAAACTAAGAATGCTGGGAAGAGGAAAGGCAGAATCAGGAGTCACCAGCCAGATACAGAGGAAGCAAGATGAGAATGTTGTACTGAGAAAAGATACCAAGCCACGTGGCTAAACATAGATAAGAATTATGACTTAATTTAAGTGCTTACACTTAATTATTATTACCTAGTTGGTAATAAGCCTGAGCTACCTGCCAAGCATTTATAATTCATATTTAGCTTCTGAGTCAGTTATCTGAGGTCAGGCAGTCAGAACAAAAAACATCTGATTACAAATGAACATCATTATTTTGGATGTCTCTAGGGGAGAAACTCTATCAATTAAGTATGACTTAGAAGAAAACATATTGAATATCAAAAAGGTAAATTGACTAAAATAAGTTGATATGGTGTCCTAAAATACTTCTGAATAGTGCCTTCCAGAGTCAGTTATTCTATCTGCATTTTTCTGCAAACTCTTTGGCACCAAGGACCCAGAGCAGGCAGCATTCAAATGAAGCTCCTAGACCATATATAAACCCTGAAACGTAAAAACTACAAGTAGAAATATGGTGATGGGCAGGGGCTTCAAGATCTGTATTGGCAAAGGTTTTCTAAAAAAGACTTCAGAACCTGAAGAATATGACTGACCAAAGGATCTACATCCAACTAAAAGTTTTGTAGAGAAATTGAAATACTACAGAGTAAAGAGACACCTATACAGTAGGAGGAAGTCTTTGCGAGCTATTCATCCTGCTGGGGATTAATTACCAGAATATGTAAAAAACTAAAAACAAAAACAAAAACAGAGAAGTGTAAGAGAACTAAATGGGAAATAAACTGAACAAATATTTTTAAAAAGAATTACACAAGACCAATAAACTCATGAAAAAAATTAGCATCTTTAGTTTCCAGAGAAACTCAAATCAAAACTATACTGAGATTCCTTCTCAGGCCATTCAGAATGACTCTGGGAGGGGGGGACACCAAATACTGGTGAAGATACAGGTGAAAAACTAAAAATAAACCTGTCTTACGATCCAGCTATAGCATTCCTGAGACTATGAGTCAGCATACAATAGCATGCCCATGTTTCCTGTGTCACTACTTACAGTAGCTAAGTTACACCAGTTACATTCTCAATGTATGAGTGGATTAAAAAAAATGTCAGGAAGAAAGAAGCCATGCAATGAAGAGAAATAGATGAACTGGAAGTAACCATATTAAGCTCATGTCTTGGTCAGCTGATAAATGGATAATAAAATAACACACTAATCAGTTGTTAAGAAACCATGATATCATAAGATTTACAAAGGCAAATGGTTGGAGCTAGAAACTCTCATCCTAAGTGAGATAATCCACATACAAAAAGATAAATATTCCATGTTTTTCTCTTATATGAAGATGTTAGAATTTAAGTGTTTGACATTTTTGTTTCAATCCAAATGATCATAGAGGTTAGATACCTAGTAAGGGACCAGGCCTGGAAGAGAGGATGTCCCAGAAAGGGGAATAATAGAATATAGTGTTATAAAGAGATAAAAGTAAAACTAAAGTAGGGTTAATTAGAGAGGGAAGAGAGAGAAAGCAAAGGAGGGAGCGTGAGTCAGGACAACTGATGGTCCAACCTTTAACAAATCACACAGGAACCTGCTACTGTAGATGTTTCCCAAAATATATACATAGCTGGGGAATCTAAATAGTCATCAGACAATGGAGGAGAGAATCCCTCAACTAGACATCTCATTGTTACTATTTTTCACTCTTTGGTTCTTTGGCTCTTTGCTCTTTCTTTTTTCTTTTTCTTTTTCTTTTTCTTTCTTTTTTTTGGGAGGGGGAGGGTCCACCCAGCTCCCTAATCATGACACAAGGTTATTATTACTTATGAATGCCTGGCCTTAGCTTGGCTTTTTTTTTCTAGTCAGCCTTTCTTAACTTAAATTATGCCACCTACCTTTTGCCTCTGGACTTTTTCCTTTTCTTCTGTATATCTTACTTTCACTCTTATTCTGTGGCAGGCTATGTTGCTAGGTGGCTGGTTCTTGATATCTCCTTCCCTTTCTCCTTTTCTTGTTCCTAGAACTTTTCCACCAAGATTTCTCCTCCCATTTATTCTCTCCATTTGCCAGCCCCACCTGTCCTTTCTCCCACCTCACCATTGCCCATCCAGCTCTTTATTAGACTATCAGATATTTTAGGCAAGGTTATTTGTTACTCTACATAACTGGTGGGAAAGACATATCACTGAAGACATCACAGTAAAATTCATCAAACATGGGAAAAGGAGCCGGTGGGTAACTAGAAGCCTCACTCATACTGACTAGCATCAAATTGCTGAAAGGTAGTCTGTGTGCTACCAGAGGGGAAAAGTAATCACTAATATCACCCAACTAAAAAGTCTTTATCCTATAAAAGCAACCTGCCTGCAAGATATGCTGGCACAAATGTTATAGTGGTAAACAATCACATCTTTAAATTGCATTTAAGGCCTGTGCCATGAGATAGGATCCATACCCAACACTTCTAAAGTGGCAAAGAGCCTGAGACTAGATAGATCATGAGCCTCAGGCAAAACCTATTACTATTATTCTGTCAAAGGAACCTAGCAATAAAGTGATTTCTAATGACATATTACTATACCTGTATACCAATGTCTAATTTAACTTTCATCAGAAGAGCTTCTTTTTGCAGCAGATGGATGTCTTAGGGTTTCTGTTGCTGTGAAAAGACACCATGATCACAGCAATTCCTAAAAAGGAAAACATTTAGCAGGGACTGGGTTCCAGTTTGAGGGGTTTAGTCCATTATCATTATCATAGGAAGCATGGTGGTATGCAGACATTGGTATTGGAGAAGGAGCTGAAAGTTCTACATTTGGATCCATGAGCAGCAGGAAGAGAAAGTGTGTCAGTAGGTTTGATCTGAGCTTCTGAGGCCTCAAAGCCAATTTCTGGTGACACACTTCCTTGAACAAGCCACACCTACCCCAGCAAGGACACACATCCTAATAGTGACAATCCTTAGGAGCCTATTAGGGCCATTTTCTTTCAAACCACCACAATGGCAATTAACAGAGACCCACAGATAGATAATGTGCAGAGAATAAGAGACTCTGAACACCCTCTTACTAGTTTTTCCTCTAATTGCTGGATCATATCATAAATCTATTTCTAGTTTCTTGAGGATACTTCAAATTGGTTTCCATAAAAGCTGTATTAATTTATATTCTCACCAAAAATGGTTCCTATTTCTCAGCATCCTTGCCAGGATTTGTTAATTTTCTCTTTGACGATCATTATTCTAACTGGGGTGAGCTGGTATCTCATTGTGGTTTCAATTTTTATTTCCTTGATTATTAGTGTGGTTGACCATAATTAAGACTTGCTGGCCTTTTATAGGTCTGTTTTGAGAGATATATATTCAACTGGTTTGTTCTTGAGTGGGTCAAGTTCCCTTGTAACTGTGATGCAACTACAGGGCAGATCTGCTGTAAGCTGTAGTTTATAAGACATGCTCAAGTATAAAAGGCAAAACAGAGTACACTTTAGAATATACTAAACATCATACTCTGCTAAGAAGCAGGTTGGTGTGAAATTCCACTTTAAGATTGTTGGAAATGATGAGAAGGAAAAATAAGAAATCCCTGTGATTTAAAAATCATAGGTAATATTTTGGCCCTAGAGATGGGATCTGAAATTTACCTTTAGAAACGACGGTTTGTTAATTTTGTAAGAACTATCAGATGAGTCATGTCACATAGGTATCCAAAGCAAGGCATTGTTCTGACCTAGTGCTTGTCAATCATGGGGACCCTGAGCTGTTAAACAATTCTGTTTTGTTCTCATAGGACCACACAGTGTTTCTCACAGACAAATGCTAGGTTTTTTTTGTTGTTGTTGTTGTTGTTTTTTAAAGTGGGAATTTCGCCTATATTGGGCCCGTATCATTTACTCATTTAGAGGTCTGTATGCATTGTTGTTCAGAAACAAAACTAGGAGACTCCAGAGAAGAGTATAGTACCTCAGGATAGCAGACAAGAGCACACAATGTAAGAACTAGACATTGTAGGCAATGCGCTGAGACAGTATTACTGTGCCTCAATGCACTGTCCTCCTGGGCATTGTGGAATAAATTTCTGAATTTTGGGGAAAGGGATGATGTGCTGGTATCAATAAATGATGATTGGAGAATTGGGCCTTGGGATGGAGGAAGAAAATAACACCTTCCATATCTGGAGATGTATGTAAGATGCTTTTGGTCTGCCTCTGAGGTTGGATTGAGCTTCTCAGTGATGGGAACTAAATAGATTTTCTAGGGAGATTTAAAATGGTCCTGAAGCTCCCAAAGCTTGGGAGTCTATTCATCTGCATCCTAGTCCAGCAGTGGTACCAAAAATGTGCCTCTCTTCACAGCTTTCACTTGAGACCGTGAGATTCACCAGTATGGAGATGCAGGGAACTTCAGTTGATTACAAAAAAGAGTAGCTGCTTTTCCAAAGTGAAAACAGAAGCAGGAGGAACAGGGGAGAAAGCCAAAAATGGTATTTGAAACTCAAACTGAATTTGTGGCATCACAGCCCAGCTGTCACCCAGGGCTAAGAAAGCACTTTCTTATATCCCAGTAATAATTGACATTCGTCACAAATTCAGGTTAGCAAGAAAAGGCAAGAGGAAAACTTGTTTTGAGATCACATAAAATAGTTTGACATGTTGTGATATTGAGCACTCTCTGGCACAGCAGAGTAACATCCAGGGTTTTGAAACCCTGGTTATAGTTGATTTCCCTGAGTTATTCTCTGAGTAGCCAGTCACTGTGCTCCGTTTGTGACCCTGGATCTGCCGGACACTTTGAATACAAACATGGTATTTTTCCTGAAAGCATTTGGACATGTTCCCTGTGTGTTTCTAACAATACTCTCGCCGCTCTCACAAATCTACCAAGCGTGGATTTATCTAAATCTTTCTTTATCCTATTTATATTTGTGGACTATGCAACATCTTGAGGATAATGAGTTCCATATGTTTACTACCCACTGTATGAAGTAATGCCATCTTTTATTTATCTTCAAACTACTTTCATAGAATTTCAATGGGTGCTCTGAGTTTTAGCAGTCTGGGATTGGAGTGTGGTCACACTTCACAGCTACAGCTGCCCGCATTGGCCTTTATGTAGGTAAGAAATGGTCCCTCTTTATCTAGGTTCTTGTTCTAGTTTTATTTCTGTTGCTATGACAAAACACTCTACCAAAGCAATTCTTAAGGAAAACAGGTTTATTTGGCTTACAATTTTAGGTTACTGTACATCATGTGGGCAGCTAAATAAATTTGATAAATTTGGTAGCACCACACTGGAGGCAAGAGAAAGGAGAAAC
Organism: Sigmodon hispidus; assembly: GCA_004025045.1. Classification (NCBI taxonomy): domain Eukaryota; kingdom Metazoa; phylum Chordata; class Mammalia; order Rodentia; family Cricetidae; genus Sigmodon; species Sigmodon hispidus. Next base: position 96,615 of record PVIH01005949.1, on the reverse strand, counting down.
AACTGCACCTATGGTGCTTGCCTGCTTTCAGATAGCTTTCTCTTTCTCTACTCTTATACAGCTCCAGGTCTAGCCTAAGCAATGGTATGGCCTACAGTGGACTGGGTCTTCCTATATCAATTTGCTGTCAAGACACTTCCCCCACAGACACGTGCATAGGCTAACTTGATTTTGGCAATTCACTGAGATTCTCTTTTGGGCTGTGTCTGGACAATTAAAGCTAAACAGTGTGCCACTGTTTAGGAAAGGAGTTCTCTTCTCTCAGACAGATACAGTTCTGTGCCATATCATGGCCCTGTTATGGAGTGCTGACTAGGGGTCAGCACTAGCCAGACTTCCTAGACCTACCCTATGTCCTTGGCTGGGTGCCCTTCCAGGTTTCATCTAGGACAGTAAGAAACAATACTCTGAGACCGACCACAGAGATCTTTAAAAGATATCATAGATATTGGTAATATCCTTTCTCAAAGTTCATTTTCTAAGGGAAGGGGTGGTCCTTTTTTGTCAATTCTTCATTTATAGCCTATCCTCTATCTCTAGAGTCTTGGGGCTTGGGCTGAACAGTCTAGATGCTCTACACTTTCTTCAAATCCCTCAGGTGAGGTGATAATTGTGAGCTGCTGGGTCCTGGGCACCCAGTAGGGGCCAGAGGATGTGTCCATTGTGCATTCCATGTGTTTGGTTTCAAATAGACCCTCTATAGGTGATGATGCTATAATCCTGGCTCAGGTTAAGTTACTATTAATATCACATTTAGCTTGTTACATATGCCCGATGTTGGAAACTTCACCAGATACTTCCAAAGCTTCATGCAGACTTTTTATTTTATTCTCATCAATTCAAAATTAAACCAATTGTATCTGCCAACTTCCACATTTCATTTTGTATTATCTTTAATATTGCATTCAAATCCAAACTAACATAAAAACTTTAACATTATGTGGATAATACAACACTGCAGAAATAAGTTATATCTGAGTATTTTACTACTTGGGTACCTGCTGTTGGAAAGCCAAAAGGGGACGTTGGAGTCACTGGGACCAGAGTTACAGACAGTTGTGAGCTTCCATGTGATTGCTGGAAATCAAATCCAGGTCCTCTGGAAAAGCAGCCAGTACTCTTAACCACTGAGCCATCTCTCTTGCTTTTAAATTTAAGCTGGCTGTGGTGGCACACACCTTTAGTCCCACCCTTCAGGGGGCAGACTCAGGTGATCACTTTGAATCAAGGACAGCCTACTTTACATAGCAAGTTCCAGAACTTCCAAAGCTATATGATACAGAGCCCTTGTCTCAATAAAATAAAAATACTTGTGAGTGCTTAATTATTTTAAATTTACATAAGACCTTTAAAAATAGCTGATAGTCAGGGCTTTCAAAATGGGTCAGTAGGTAAAGGCCTATTGCCAAGCCTGTCCATCTTCTAGGAGTTATCCTCTGACCTCCATACTCTTGTCGTAGAACGCATGTCCACACACATAAAACAATTAATCAGTCAACTAATAAAATACTGAAGGTTATGATTTTTCAAAGTTGTAAAGCCCAGTATGGTGGCACACACCTGCAATGCCAGCACCCACAAACGTAGGTGGACATAGGAAGACCATAAGTTCCAGACAAGCTAGGGGTACATAGCAAGATCCTGTCTCAAAAAGTAAGCAAAATATAAGCCTTATCTTTTCACATATATTTATCTAGAATAGTGTCAGATGCTTAGTTGATGATCAAAGATACCATGAATGTTCCGAGTCCTCAGGTTCAGCTTTGTTTACATTATTTTTACATACCAGCATTTTCAGTTAGACACACTCCCAAGATGTTCATTTCCTTTGCCCATTAAAACAGTGGAATTCTTGTGATTCATGGGCCATGTATTAGATCTGAATATTAGGTACAAGAGTTAGTCTTCCAGTGAAATTTAACCTGAATGTCAAACCTCATCCCAGGTGTGGTGGTTTGAATAAGAATGCCCCCCTACAGGCTCATGTGTTTAAACCCATGATCATCAAGGAATGGTATTACTTGAGAGGATTAAGACGTGTAGCTGTGTTGGAATAGGTGTGGCCTTGTTGGAGGAAGTGTATCACTAGGAATAGGCTTTGGGGTTTCAAAAGCTCAAACCTGGCCTGATGTCTCTCTTTTTTGCTGCCTACAGATTGGAGTAGACGTCTCAGCTACTTCTCTAGCACCATGTCTGCCTGCATGCAGCCTGCTTCCCGCCATGATGACAGTGAACTAAACTTCTGAACTGTAAATCAGCACCAATTACATACTTTCCTTTATAAGAGTTGCCATGGTGTCTCTTCACAGTAATAGAACACTAAATCAGGCATCAGGTATTCCCCTATATTTAAAAACCATCATTTTTTTTTGGCAAAACTTAAATTCAAGTTAAATTACCTGTGGATATAAATGTTCACATACTTTCTTGTCCTACAGTAGTGGTTTCCAGGGGGAGAAATGCTAACTACCACAAGGTTCACATCCTAAGTGCCTTTGCTTCAGTGGAAAATTCTGATATTTTAAATTACTTCCTAAAAACAGTACTTATTTTTTTTAAATCATGAAAATTATTTATTTCTTTCCTCAATCACAACCATTTAGGTATCCCAGGCCAGTCTTGAATTCATGTTGATGTTCTGAACTAAAAATTATAGGCATGATCTTTCATGCTTAGTTATAGACATAGCCAAACACACACAAAAAAAATGGACACAGTAGTTAAAGGCAACTCCCAGATATTGGAACTTTTTTATTTAATTTACTTTTATTGGTGTACATGTGTGAGCCTGAGAGTATGTGCCACGTGTGTGCATCAGAGATCAGAAGAGAGCATTGACTCCCCCAGAGCTGGAGTGACAGATGATTATAAGCTGCCTGATGTGGGTGCTGAGAACTGAACTCAGGTTCTCTGGATGAACAGCAACAGTTTCTAATCACTGTTACTTCTCTATAGCTATCTATGATATCTATGATCTTTATTTAAACATTTTAACTATTTAAACATTTTTTTAACTATTCCTTGTCCTTTCTGAGATTGAACTACTAAGGATCTTGTTCCTCTTCTGGGATTTTTGAGTTTACATCTCCTTAAGAGTTAAATATTTATTTACATAATGTGCTAGATAATTTTATGTCAATTTAACACAAGCTAAAGTCTTTGGAGAGAAGGAACACTCAAAGAGAAAATGTCTCCCTAATCTAGCTGTAGGCAAGTTTCTAGGATATTTTCTCAATCAGTGATTGATAGAGGACTGGTAGTCCTGGGTTCTATAAGAAAGCAAGCTGAGCAAGCCATAAGCAGCACTCTTCCATGGCCTCTATATCAGCTTCTGCCTACAGGTTCCTGCCCTGTTTGAGTTCCTATCCTGACTTCCTTCAATGATAAATTACAATGTGGAAGTGTAAGCCAAATAAACCCTTTTCTCTCCAACCTGCTTTTTGGTCATAGTATTTCATTGCAGCATTAGAAGCCCCAAGACACATAATCCCAAGATCTACATGGCTCAATGCATGTTCCATATGCAATTATCTAAGACAATGATTGAAGCCCTGGTCATCTAGTTTCTGAGTGTGTTCCTGTGGTGTTCTTTGAGTGTTCTCTGTCCCAGTCAAGGCAGTCCTCCACAGGGTCTCATATTTCTTTGTACTACATACATTGTTAGCAAAGCACTGACTCTCCCTTTTCTCCTGGGACAGAAAGTGCAGAGCATTGATGGGGTACTGTCCCTTGGAGACAGAAGGAGGGCCTTATTACTGACTCTTATAAAAGATTTAGCTTCCTGTGGTGGCTTGACCCCAAGGGACAAAGGACTGCCTCTGGACAGAGAGGAGACAGAAGTGGGTAAACGGCAGTTTAGAAAGGGATAAGGGGAAACCCATGTTAGAATAAGTTGGTTTATTGTGATTGAGCATGTTAATTAGGACAGCTAAAGGGGGCTTTTGATTGTTGGACTTCAATACTTTGATAGCTTGACCTCAGCGATCCATATCAAGAGAAAGTACTAGAAAGGGAACACAGAACTTCCCATGTCTGTGGGAGTTAAGTCACACACACACCCATCTCAGAATGTTGGAAACTCTTGGAGAAAGCATCCCAATGTTGTTACTGTGTTAGCTTCGGGGGCCATTGGGAGCTATTTGGATTTAGCTAATGGGGTTAGGCTGGGTTCAAAGCCAGCTTTGAGGTGGGGTGTTTTGACACAATTCAGTGTCCTGTTGTTTGCTGCTTCTACATCTCAGCCTACATAGGACTTGGATGTCACACTTGCCTGTCCCTTAACTGGCTGAATGATTCTCCTTAGAAGATGTTTGGGTGGAGACCACTAATGGGACATATAAACATGGGTGAGGTCTAAGGAGTTGAGGTGTCATTGAAGAAATAATAAGCCAGACACTGAGACCTTGCAATGTGAATCTTGACCTTCAAGTTCCAAGGTGCTTTGCAAACCAGAATCCGAGGCTAGCACAGTGTCTCAGCATTTGGTGCCATGGGAACAACTGGATCTAGTTGCTGTGTGTGGACAGAGATTAGAGTTCCACTCCTCTTAGCCATCAAGTCTACTCATTATATAGATGATGTCATTATATAGGTTATGTCTTTATATAGGTGAGGCAAATCCAAAGCCTCAGCTTAACTTCTGTAACTAAAGTGTTACCACACCTTCATTATTGGAATAGCTGGCAAATCCTAACAAAATCAGGGGCCTTAGCCAAACAAGATTTCTCAGACCTATCTAGTCCAAAGCACAACACTCCAACAAAGTCACCTTGTGACCTTGTGATCTCCCCGTGTCAAGTTGGCTGCTAAAGCAACCCTAGTGTTAAACTTGGGGCTGGTGTGCTTGCTCTTGGCCCTAGAGCCAATGATGCAAAATCAGGAATAGATGAGGTTTCTGTCTTTCTGGGCTCTTAGGCAAAACTCAAAAGCATCTCCCATCATGCTGGCCAGTGCTAGTCTTTAAGAAAACTGTTGCTTTTGACTGACTTGCTCTGTGGCCAAAGGCCTAGCTGTTTGTTCTGAGACTTAGAAATAAAAGATCTGCAAATTGAAACATCTCTGCTAGGGCCACGAACTGCGGAAGTTTCTGAGAGAACTCTCTATGCCGCTAGTCCACACTCCACTGACCCTGACTGGACTCAAGGTGTTAATATCGGGGCTACCACAAGCTCCACCATTGCTGCCTAGGTCCATCATGGTATAAGACCTGGAAACATGCCCACCACCACAAACGCCAGATTATAGTGCTTCTGATTGGGCCAGACAAGGATGTGCTGCCAAAATCTGATCTCTGTGTTGTGGTGAGGGAAGTCCTCCTAAAGCCGTGTTACCTCCTCCCACTATGGCAGATTTGACTGTGGTTGACGTGATTCTTCCAGTGATCAGTCAGAGATTCACTGCTGTTCACATTATTCCAAGTTCTTGTTCCGATGTCATGCTACTGTGGTCCTTGCAACTCTCCTGTCTTTCTGTCTTTTTCTGTCTCTGTGTGTGTGTGAAGGTCAGAGGTTGATGATGATCAGTCCTCATCATTTCCACCTTATGCATTGCTTCATGTTCCTCAGTCAAACCCAGAGATCATGGACATGGCTAGTCTTGTCAGCTAGCTTACTCCTGGGATCCTGGTTTCTGTCCATAGACAGAAGTAACAGAGCAGCCTCATGCGTGTCCTGGGGCTCAAAACTGGCTCTCATATTTTCAGTCAGTACACCAAGCCATCTCCCTAGCCTCATGCACCGTTTTCAGTCTGGCAATACTATGCCTTCTTCCCACTTACAGAAAAGCTGCTCAGTGGTGTACTGTCAGCCATTTGATGAGGCTTCCGTGATTCCTGCTACCTATGCGACCCTGCACTGGTCTCAGTGATATTTCCGAGGCTACTCCACTCACTACTTCCTGAGGCATGCCTTTGTAAGACATCCTGATGACCACACACAATGCTTCACAGAGAAAGATCATTTTCTTTCAGATGCCGGATAGTGGTGAGAATGAAGAGAACAGCATCTACTTTGCAAATTAAGAATGCTACCTAGATCAAGCATGTGCAGTGTGCTTTAACTGATTTTCTTAATAGCAATCCCAAACCAATCTAGTTGGTTCAGTCGTTACTTGGTTGTTATAAACTATGATTTGTCTCTGCCTTAGATTTTATTTCTTCTACCAGAATCCATAAACTGCCAGACTTTTTGTAGCTCTTTTCAGCCCATGCTGAAAAATAGCCTGAACTGTAAAACAATAATTGTAGCACAGAGTCCTATGGCATGGCTTTATTTTACCTTTCTGCAACTGCTGTCCTAAAAAACAGTGAAAACTGTTTTGCACGCCCAGGGGTTCAGCTCAATCATACTAAAAATTTTTGGAAGCCAAGGGAAGAAAAGGACTTGAGTAAGACGTCTGTGCTGTTTGCTCTCCTGTGTTCCCAGGCAGATGAAATATTTTGGTTTTGTTTGTTTGTTTGCCAATTGCCATCACACTTATGAAGTTCAGGGTATGTTACCCCTGTGAGAATGTGCTGACACAATGTCTCCAGCAAGAAAACTTATTATGTAAGGCTATAGGCATTGCAAGCCTTAGCCAATGGGTCTGTCTTGTTGCTGGTCTCTATGAGGATGTTTAAAGAAAGTGCTGTCAAAGTCTCTCTTATGTTTGCTATGGTGATTCAGCTTCCAAGCTATATGACCTGCAGTCAGGTGGCTCTGCTCCTGTAGTAATGATGATGGCTTGTGTGTGTGTGTGTGTGTGTGTGTGTGTGTGTGTGTGTGTCCCTTCAGACCATTAAAACTGGGGCAGAATGACAAGGCTGTTTTCTCTTTAAATAACACAGGTTTCTGTGGTTACTAGAAAGAAGAGCCTCTGTGTATTCAAATATTCACCTTACTTGATAGATGTGTGACAAAAAACTGTAGTTTGTTTTATTTGATGTGGAGTCTCACTGTATATCCAAGATGGCCTCAAACTTAGGGTCTCCTGCCTCAGCATTCCAAGACCTGGCACTTCAGAGATGAGCCTCTATAATACTAGCTTCATACACAATTCTTCAATTGTCTTCAGTCATGTGTAATAGCTACTATATGGAAACTTGTGAAACTTGGGGTTATAAACTAAAGATAACTTAAAGTTATGTGCAGAAATTGCTATGACTAACTTCTCAGCAATTGCACTATGACAGATTACCTCTCTTAGAGAATTTGTGAATGATTCAATAAAGACTTATTGAATGCCTGATATATATGGAATTCTAACAGACACCAAGACATTGTGTGCTTAGTAAAATGGCCTTAGTCCCAGCACTCCACAGAGTCATGTTGATCTCTGTTGAGTTTGAGGCCAGCATGCTATACAAAGAGAGTTCCAGGCCAGCTAGTACTACATCCCATACACAGTAAGACTCTGTCTCAAAAAGATACCCCCCCAAAAGATAATATATACCTGCAAATTATTTGCCTGCAAAAAACAGTCTCATGGGGGCAATCATAATTTGGCCAATCCACCAATAACTAATTAAATATGACAACCTGAATGCAGAACAATGACATTAATGCTCCCCATATGACACAGATGAGAAGTGATGGGAGATAGACTACATGGACACTAAGGTCCTCTGAGTCCTTTCAGTGGAGCAGTCCCTCCAGTCAGCCACTCCACTAGGCCCCAGTGAGGCTCAAAGCTGGGTCAATGTTGCATCAGCCTGAAGGAACAGTGAAGTATTCCCTCTGGGTCTGTGTCCTTAGGGAAGTTTGTAGAAGCTGCCTATCTTGCTAAGTTCACTTCCTTCTTGTGGGCCAGAACTGATGCATGAGTCACAGGGGAATCTGGAAAGCGTCTCTTTATGTCTGTTTAGAACTCCAGGAGTTTGTTATAGACACAAGGGGACAGGTGCTCAGAGAAGTCAGCCATATTTTTAGTCATGTTCTGAAGATAAAAGTTTCAAGGAACAGTGGTAACTTGATAAAGATCAAAACACCCTCTATTAATTTTTGCTCCTATTTACAAAACATTTTCCAAATTTGATGTCTTTAGGATTTCTAACTAAATATTACTTCTAACTAAATATTCCTTCTAGATGCCCTCAGCCACAGCTGGACTGGTGTTCCTGCCCACAGTCAACTCAACAGCAGGTGGAACTTTCCCAAGTGTAAGCTGGGGGTGGGGTGTGGATCATCTTCCTACCCACAAGTTACCAGTGACTTCTAGTAGTAACCAGAATCATGTTGCTTCTGCCTCCCCATTTCTCTCATGGCCTTTTGTGGGTCTTGTTCCTTGAATATTCAGTGAATTCCTCCCAGTTTCCCCACTTCAGTTCACTCTGTTCAGGGTCTTCTTGATTCTTGACACACAAGCTTCAACCCAAATGTGATTCAATGTTGGAGGCTCACACTGACTACCCACCTAGGGTAGCCATGCCCTCTGAGTCACCATTAGCCAGGAATGTGTTCTCACAACACATCTCTGATCATTGCTTTATGTGTTTAAGGTACACAAGCTCCCGGAGATGACCTCTACTCCGACTCTTAATAAGTGCATGAACAACATCTGTCATCTGAAAAGCCTGAGCTCTGTGAAAATGAAAATGCTCTAACAGTCATTATCAAGGAGTTGTACATGGGAGATAGTTAATGCATATTTATTGTGTAACTAGAGTTGTGCACATTCCTGTGAATCAGAAGAAGATTTTAGAAAGCTTTTTTTTTTTTAATTCTTAAGGCTAGATCTTTCTACATAGTCCAGACAGACCAGTTTCAAACTCTCAGTTCTCTAAATGCTAAGATTGCAGTGTATGCCACTATGCCAGGCGAAGAAGTTTTTATATAAGCATTTTGTGATTGATTAGTATATTATTCAAAGAGCAATAATCTTTATGAAATACTAAATTGCATCACGAAGAGAAGAATCATTGTTAGCACCTTATTAACATTCATAGAAGACTTTTTGTCTGTATGCACATATATTTAAAAGTTGATGTTACTTACATGTGTTTCAAATTATTAACTGGGCCAAGTGTACTTACCAAGGAATAATGCTTATTTTAAAGTACAAGATGAGAGTTAAAGTAGATTAGGCTGTGTGCTTTCTTCACATGTTGTAGGTGGCAATTATAAAAAGCATAAAATGAGATCTGCATTGATGTATCCGTCAGCAGCTGTGACTATGCCCTATTCCAGGGACCCCCAAAAAAGCAAGATTGTGAAGCCTGAGATGCAAAAATTGAAAGGCTCCTGTTTTCATCCCTTCTAAAACAGGATGATGGCTATTACTGAAGGGAGGCTGTCAACAAAAGCCTATACATGCTTCACACTCCCATGGGGGCATCATGGAATTATGATGATGCTATAATAAAGTCAGAGATGTGTCTGTTTTCCTGGGAGGGGAGGTGCCATGTACTTCCATGGCCCAGCGATGGATCTAACTGGAGCAGTGAGGGAAGAAAGAAATAATAGATACATGGACCCAGGAAAGCTGGGATGGGACAGTCTGGGCTCTTTGAGGGAGAAGCTGAAGAATCTCATAAATTCAGTGTGTTTATTATAGACAATTGAACAGAGAAGCAAGGTTATTGCATACAGATGAACAAAGATGTGAGGTTATTACAGATAAACAAGGAGGCAGTGGTTATATACAGCTGAGCAAGGAGGAAGGTTTAGCTAATCTCATCAAGAGAAGTTTCTGTAGGAGAGCTGTCTTTAGGTTATAAATACCTGGAGGAGAAAGCTATGCAGAATGCTTACTGCACACACTGTCACTAATCACCCTCAGGCCTGAGGAGGGGTTTGTCATCACTCTGAACTTCATCTGAGGAAGATTTTGCATTCCCATGGGTGGAGGCATTCGGGTCTTGACATGGCTATGCTTATGTCAACAATACACACTCAGGACTCCACTGGCTCACTACAGTGAGGGAAACAATTGGCATGTGAATGCATATGAATATGCAGATAACATTTTAGAGCCCAATATGTCCGTGAACACATATAATTGGCATGAAGTCACTAAGAACAAAAATGCTGTGGGTGTTCATATCCTCTTTTTGTGTGTGTGTGTGTGTGTGTATGGGTGTCCAGACACATGCATACACATATGCATGAGCATCTGCTCATACACATGAGTGCTTGTAGTTATGTATAGTATACTGTACATGCTGGTACTTATGTCTGTGTGCACATGTGTATGAAGGTCAGAGATCAACAAAGTCTTTCCTTGATAGCTCTCCATGTTTGCTTCCTGACACCAGTCTCTCCCTGCTTTGTGAAACTCATCATGTTGGCTAGGCTGGCTAGCCAATCAGCATCTGGGATCTACTTGTCTCTCCCTGCCCTCCTCACACTAGGGTGGGGTTTCTGACCGGTATTGCCACACTTGCCTTCTTACATGGGTTCCAGAGATTCACACTTAGGTTCTTGGGTTTTCAGGGCAGGCAATCCACTGACTGGCCCATTTTCTTAGCCCTGCAACCTTTTTTTATTTTAAGGCATTATTTAAAATTTAAACTTTCTAATTCCCAAAAGAGTTCTTGAGTTAGGAATCTGGGTCAAGAGATAGAAAAGCTGAGAGAAGCCTTTGGTGCATATAGAGAAAGATTCATTTCTGGTTTCCAGTTCTAGTTTCAGTGGGTTTCCTGGGGGACCTTGGCCAGTTCGCTTGCACAATCTGAGTTTTTATTTTCTCCTCACTAGGACAAAACAAGAAGGACCCTCAGGGAGAGTCTGTTATGAAGCCTTCTTGAAAAGTAGAACGTTCTATGCTTTTATTGTTAAAAATGCATTAACCATGTCACTTTCTACAGCTTTCCTATCCAGTTCACTGCTATTTTTCTCTTCTATTTTGTCTGTGTGAAGGATGTTGAGAGAGTTTTGCAAAATGTTTTTGTCTACCATTGTAATTTTTTAGTACTATTAAACAATGTGCTGTGCTTTGAAAGCCTCTGAAGGCTTAGTTGAGCCAACCTCTCTCTAGTAGCTTTACTGTGAGTGAACACGGTTCACAGGTGGTGGTAGCTGTGAGGGGGAGGGGAGTCATGGACACAGTCGGTCCAGAGCTCTAGAAGACACGACATGGGATCTGATGGGAGATAAACAGAGTGAGCGGTTTTCAACAGAGAAAACTGACAGTGATGTGTGGAAATTAGATTTTGATAAAGGCCTGTGGAGGTTAGGACTGAAAAAGACTGTTGCTGTCCCTTTGCTATTTAAAAAATTACCTGTTATGTAAAACAAGAGCTTGAAAAAGAAGGATCAAGAACTCAAAACCAGCCTCGGTTATATATTAAGACCTTGTCCTAAAACAGCAGGAGTTAGAGATATAATCCAGAGGTACAATGCTTTTCCGTGTGTGCGTGTGTGTGTGTGTGTGTGTGTGTGTGTGTGTGTGTGTGTGTGTGTAACAGCCAAGCAAACATCTAGGCATAATGAGATAAAAATACCTGTGTGGCAACATACACACATGCACACACACACACACACAAACACACACACACACACCCTCAGAACTTTCAGACTATATGAAAACTTATGGAATTACCCATCCAGTGACCAAGAACTCTAGTCCACGATGAAGCCATAATCAGGAAACCTTAGAGCAAAACCAACAATTCTGATTATTGTACCATCCAGAACTTTGTTGCTAAGGGATAGGTGAGAAGAAAATAGTCCTGAGCATTCATTACTTGCCCGGTGATGGACTCACTGAAACTGCTGACCTGAGTTTTAGAGGGCTTCTATGACTAAATTATGAAAATATTCCTCTACATACCACCCCCCTGCTCCACACCACACTTACACCACTAGACCAGTGTTTGGGTCTCTGGACTGTTGCTTTTTGAACAGAGTCATTGTCTTTGTTGGGCCACCCTATGGACTATGGGTGTATTCAATAGTGTTGCTGGACTGTCCATCTTTTCATCTGAATGGAATTTGGGTCTTGGCGAAAGCCACAAATAATGAAAGAAAAAGTCTACTTTCAGTTATGATATGAACAAAATTTTTCTTCTGACCCACTATATTTTATTCCTTATACTTTATAGTTTCTTTATTGACTATTGATTGATCGATTAGTGATCTGCTAAGTATCAGTCAATAGTCATAAATTACAAAACTTGAAAACATGATAATTTTAATTTTAATTCTCAAGACTTCTATGTTAGTGGCTAGCCTCCAATCTGGTGTTCACTTACTTGGATGTGTAGGAGTTATGCAAAGCAATCTGCCTGATACAATCCAGGTATTGGAAGCATCTTACGCATCAGGGACTATACTGAAAGCTTTCCATTGGGGACATCTGTAACCTATGACGAACTAACAAAGATGGCCAGTTCTCCACATACTCACTGACTCCTCCCTCTGCCCCACTCTCATCCCTTCTCTCATCCCTGGTCACTGGGAGTCTGTGGTTGGCACAGAGGAATCTTGCTGCCTCACCCTCATTCTGCAAGTGACCTTAGGTCACAGAAAAGAACACATTTGTCACTACCAATGGTGCCACTTGAAAAACATTCTTTATTTCTCTGGTATCTCTAATTTTTATTTCTTGGTTGTATGGTCTTTATGAAATAATAATAATAATTTAAAAACCCTAAAACTGTTATCCAGAGAACCTTGAAGAACAAAAAGGGGAACATTTAAGTTGGGAACAAGGGGAAAGTTATCAGTTTTAGTCTTAGAATACGGTTAATCTTGCAGGACAGAAGTTACCTGTTCGACAGAGAGATGTGTAGACTGGGCCACAGTCAGACCAATAGCCGGAGTCTTAAAACTTGCTCCCTACATGTGGAGGTGAGCATACTTGTCATTCTGTCACTCAGATGGCTGGGCTGGGCCCCTGCCATTCCATCACTTACATGGCTTCCTGTAGAAGCTTGAAGTACAAACACCTATGTGTCGAATTGTTTCCCCTCAAGATCCACATTGAAATCCTAACTCCTGTATCTTAAAATGTGCTTCCTTATTTGGAGAAAGGGTCATTGTGTGTACAACTACTTAGAAGCAAGTTACTGGAAGGGAGCTGAGCCTGCCATTCATCCACTATAACTGCTATATTCGCACAAAGAGGAAACTAGAAGTCAGTCATGGATTCGTTGATTTTTGGGAGCTGGTATTTGTGATCAAATACCAATACCAAATCTCTGCTTAAAGGAGGAGAGGTTTATCTTGGCTCAGCTTTCAGAGGTTTAATCCCAGACAGAGTCCTTGGCTCCATTGAATCTGGCCTGAGAGGCAGAGTATGTTACAGAAGGATGGGGTTGGTGGTGAAAAATCTGCTTCTTTGTGACAGGAGATCTAGAAGAGAGAAACAAGCAAATGAAACAACAGGAAGTTGTCACAGCAACATAGAACCTGGGGTTGACCAGCTAGTGTCACAGTGTGTCTGAGCTGACACAGCCTGCACCAGAAAGGGTCAGAGGAATCAAGTAGTGCCTTGGAGGCCCAGGAACATGCCTTTTCCTCAGTGGAAGTTTTGATTAGCATCGGCTAATCACTGACCCAGTCACTGTGGCCAAGTGAATGGGGTTCTCTGGCCAGAGAAAGGGGCTGTGGTTTATAGATCTGAAAACGCAACCTCCTGGGCTCATGGCTAGAGGGGTCCTGTGACTTGAGAGTGAAATTTTATAGAAAACAAAAGCATTCTATGAGGAAGAAGCCTTTATGTACTACAAGAGAAGAAGGAGATGAGGATAAGAGGAGCTGGATACTGTACCTGAGATAACGAGGTAACATAGCAGTCAGCAGGAACCACAATTAATCCACAGGCTTCCATCTACAAGGTTGACTGAAACTGCCTTTGAATCTTGTGAAAATTTCCCTTGAGGAAAGTGAAGTCTTTGTCATCTATTTGAAGTCAGTGATTTCTGCTCTTCTAAGTTCAGAATTGCTTTTAATTATAAATGCGTGACATTTAAAATTATTTAAATACAAATATTTTTATACTGAGGGGTGTGGAGTGTAGGGTGTAGGATGTGGGGAGGAAGCAATGAATATTTTTCCTGTGTTAAAACTCTGCTGGAAAAATATTTTCCCTTAGTCATCTTTCTGAAAAATCAACCCTCTCAGGGATGATTATTATTTAAACTGAAAAGGAATTGACATTTGGAGATTTTTGAATAATTTAGCTGGCCTTGTTTCAAATGATTGCATGATGGCTTCAAAGAGGTAAAGGCCCCAGCCACTGGGGGGCTGGACACTTATGCCTGTCCATGTGCCTCTGTCACTCCCTCCCTCCCTCCACCCTGCAGATAGAGACTGCCTTTGGCCCATCTTACCCCTCTCAGCAGAGTGTGGAATCTTGTTTATGTAGCATCACCAGATACAGAAGTGCACTAAATACAAATAAATGCTGTAAGGATGGTGTCGTACATCCTAGGGACACAAGGGTCCTGTGTCCTAGGGACATAGGTACCATGTTGGCTGGTGAGTACACAGCTCACAGGCAGCCTACCAATGTCTGTCAACTATTGAGAAGAAACTAGAGGCCATAACTGTGTCCCCAGTCTGCCTTCTTCCTTCCTTCCCTCCCTCCTTGGTCCCTCCTTTCCTTTTTTTTCTAAAGAACCCTCCTGAGCCTTCATGTGATTTTACTGTTCAAACCTTTACACTTACCAATGACTTCCTCCCTATAGTTTTACTCAATCAAGTGCTTAGTTTGGAACTAATGCATTTTTTTTACTCTATAATATGAACAAGTGCGTCACATCTGTAAGGAAATCCAGGCATTACTAAGCAGATAGATATGGTTCTTTATCAACCAGAAGTACCTTCTTCATCTCCTCCCCCTGTATCATTTCCTGGGGTGGGAGCAGCTAGCAAAGAGCCCACCTGAAGACCACCCTCCTGTCCAATGATTCTGAGCTTGAGATTTAATTCTTTGTGATAAAGGGAGCTAATGGGGAAGGTGACCTGTCTGTTTGCTACACAAACACTGATTTGTGGGATGTGAAAACCCCTTCTTCTAGGAATAATAACTCTGCTAGATGCTTCAGGCCACACTTCTCTTGCCTCCTTTTCTCTTCTGTACACAGATTTTCCCTAATCTAGACGTTTCCATCTATAAAATACCAGGTGCTGAAGGCAGACTCATACTATTTCTGCTTTATGTGAGAGATTCAGAGAGGCTGTGTCACATCTCTGAAGGTCACAGTATTCACTGACAAGGCAGGAAGGTTGATTCTCTTCTGCTTCAAGGCCTGGATCCATTGTACCATTCTTTCCTTTGTATGTGTGCATGGTGTGTGTATGGTGTGTGTGTGTGTGTGTGTGTGTGTGTGTGTGTGTGTGTGCACACGCAGTTTTTTAAACTCATATTTGTTTCTGGCCAGGTTCATGCCATTGCCAGGAGTATGAAAGTCAGAAGACAGTTTACCCAGTGGTTGATTCCTCTCTGTCCACTGTGTAGGTCTCAGGAATCTCAAATTCAGGGCATCAGGCTTTGTGCCAAGCAATTCTACCTCCTGAGCCACCTTACTGCTCTTATCTGCACCCCCCCCCAGATTGGGTGTTTCACTTAAATTGTCATCAAGCTGCAGGGATTCTCTGTCTCTGGATCCCACTCTTAGTACTAGAATTATAGACCTGTCCTGCCATGCCCAGTTTTCACATGGGTGCTAGCGATTGAGCTCAGGTCTGCATGCCTACTCAGCAGGCATGGGTGCTGGCAATCACCCTCAAGTCTGCATGCCTAATTAGGAGGCATGGGTGCTGGAGATGACCCTCAGGTCTGCATGCCTATACATAGCAGACACCTTTCCTACTGAGTCATCTCTTTGGCCCCAGGTATGATGTAATGTTTCCTGGTAAACTAGCATTCACTCAAAAAGTGATAATATTGTTACTCTTTTTTCCTCTCTCTGGCACCTTGCACCATACTATTTTATGATTTCTGACTCCATACAAATGTTCTGAGGCATTTGACAGCCCAAGTGATCAAAGCTGAGTGTTGTCACCTCTGTGCTCAGTTTTGTTAATCCATATCTGGTAATCCAGCTGTGTAACTGCAAATCTGCAAACCTTCATCATTCTTCCTGCATTCTTTCCATTGATGACCAAGTCCTATAGATTCTCTCCACTGACCTCCACCTATTAACTGTCTGTCTGTCTGAGCTACCTCTGGACTCTCATTTTTAATTTTTAAGATTGTAAGAGTTCTAAATCCCATTTAAGTCTTAATGTTGCAATCCTAATAGTATCAGCAACAATAAGAAGAAGCGTAAGGAGAAGAAAAGAACTCATCACTCCCAGGCTCCTAAATTCATAGGACAGGTCAGAGTTCCTCAGCATGATCTGGGAAACCCTGCACACATCGCTGTCCTTCTCAGGCAACTGTTCATGCTGCTCTGGTTTGTCACATGCTAGAATTTAACCTCAGAGCAAAATGCTGATATGTAAAATCTTTAAGACGTGACCAGGCCCCCAGTGCTCCAGTCTTATCATGGATTAGTGGGGTTGTATTGGCAGTGTGCTTGAGATAAATGGATAGGTCCTGCCACCGCTTCCTTATGCTTCTTGTCCTCCTCCTTCTCTCTCAGGACGAGGTAGCAAGAAGGATTTGTCAAATGTGGGACTTTCCAATATCCTGAACTAAAATACGTATCATATCTGTTCTTTACCAGTTTCCCAGTATATCACAAAATGGGCTAAGACACCTGCATTCCCCCATCCCCTAACTGGCTCCCAGCTTACCAGTGTCTGCTCTTACAGCTAACTTCTCAGCCTTCTATGGTTTTTCCTCCATGTGGACATTTATTCCCATACCAAGGCCAAGTGCCAATTTCACTGCAAAACTCTCCTTGGTTTTCTGGAAAACTTTATGCTTTCATAGCTATGAATAGACACCTGAATTGTAACAATGCATGCCACTGTGTTTGGACTGTCCCTGCTACATAGGACTCCGTATGGGCAAAGATCGTTTGTCGTCTGTACTTGGAACTGCTTCTGGCATCCACAGTGCTTGAATAAATACTGTTAGGTTGAGTTGAGTTGAAGTGTATTTGAGACAGAACTGTTTTATAGCACCCAACTTCTGGTCAGCCTCACCTCAGTGTGTACTCACAGGTAAGCTGAGGCCTGAGCAAAGTAGAGACAACTTTGCTAGTCTTTTCTGTGTCTGCCCTTCTTTGTTAATCTTCCTGCCAGAGAGATCTGCTCTTCCTACCACATTTCCAGAGCCTACTTACAGCTCCCTTACCCCACCCCTGAATCAGAAAGGCTCTGGACTGTCATCTCTATATTCATTGTATCTCCCACTCTGTCGCATACCAGCTGTGTTTTTCACCTGTCAGCAAGAATTTGCTTATGTTGAACACAGAAATAAAAGCATTTTTCTCCTAGTATTGCCATGGCATTCAGTAAGAATCTGAAGTAAAATGTTAGACTGCCCCAGGTATAGTAATGGCACAGTTAACAACACATGTCTGTATTTATACTGACCCAGGCCTCTTCTTAAGCCATTGGCTTTAAAATTTGCTATTTTTTTGACAAGTTTCTAGATTTTAAAAATATTTTATTTTATTTGTGTGTGTGTGTGTGTGTGTGTGTGTGTGTGTGTGTGTGTGTGTGTGTACTGACAGAGGCCAGAAGATGACTTTTGAGTCCCCTGGAGCTCGTTACAGGCAGTTGTGAGTTGTCCAGAATGGGTACTGAGCCACAAACTTGTGTCTTCTGGGAGAATAGAAAGCGTTCTTAACAGTCGAGCTGTATCTCCAGCCCCCCAAGCTTCCATACAGGGTCTCATGTATTCTAAGCTGGTCGTGAACTGACCATGGAGCTGGGAATGACTTTTAACTTCTGATCATCTCGGCTTCACCTCCCTAGTGCTGGGGTTGCTGGTTTGAGCTCCCCAGAAGGCAGACCTTGAGATGAAGATCGGACTACACAGGAGTACTTTCCACATCACCATCTGTGTAAAGGGAGGGAGAGAATGAAGGGTAGGGAAACAAGGTGGGCTGTGACAGTCTGGAGCTAAGGTGACCTTTCAGAGATGCTTCCTTAGGGAAAGGAGACAACCCCAATAGTCATTGGATATAAGACGCTAAAGGAGTGTAGCCAATACACAGTGAGCTCTCTGAGGCGAGAGAGAGAGAGAGAGAGAGAGAGAGAGAGAGAGAGAGAGAGAGAGAGAGAGAGCTGAGTGCCAACAGAGTTCTACATGCCTGGAGGCCATAAAGTTTTGCTCTGATCTGGTTATCACATTGGATCATCCATGATAATTCTGACAGGCTCTTATAAACAGAAAAGCAGGCCCAATGCTTTCTTCTCATGTCCTGTTGTAATCTCCCATCCTAAAAAGACTTTTTGAAGCCAAATCTTGCTATATAGCTTCAGATAGCCCAGAACCTATTATATAAATGAGGTTGGCCTTCAGTTTGCAGGAATCCCCCTGCCTGTCTGTTAGTGCTGTGATCATAGGAATGTGCTCTCTCACTATCATTTCACAGGATGCTTTAGGTCAAAAAAAATGTATGAGTCTCTCAGACAATGACCAGTTGTATAATCTGTGGAATGACTTCAGCTTAATCTCATTCTCACAGTAACTGGAATGAGTGTCTACCCCACAGGCTGAAAACTTGGTTCTATAAGACTTCTCTTCCTTTCAGATTCTAGCTCAGATGCTAGCCACAAGCCCCAGGTTTCCATCATGCTTTTGATGGTGCCTATAGTAGGTTTGAATGTATTTGTCCCCCATAAGCTTATAAGGAGTGGCACTGTAAGAAGGTATGGCTTTGGAGGCCACATGACACATGCCTTTAACCCAGGCCTTGAGGCTGGAAGGACACACCTTTAATCTGTAGGAAGTGTGTCATTGTGGGGACAAGCTTTGAGTTTTCTCAAGTTTTATTCAATGTGACAGTCAGTCAACTTCCTGATGCCTGCAAGATGTAGGACACTCAGCTATTTCTCCAGCACCATGTCTGCCTGCATGCTGCAATGCTCCCATGTGATAATAACAAACTCAATCTCTGAACTGTAAGCAACTTCCCTAATTAATTTTTTTGGAAGTGTTGTAGTGGACATGGTGTCTGTTCACAGCAATAAAAACCTGAGACAATGCCATAAACCAGAGGCACCAGAAGCCCCCTCTTAGGGTACAGTATTTTGCTGAGACAGGTCACAGAACGAAGGGAAACACGTTACATGTTTGCCAGAAAGCCCCTAATTTTTCTAGCTTATCCCATAACATGTTGTGTAAGGTATAAACTGGCAGATATTTGAAGAGATGGCAAAGGTCAGGTGTAGAAGTTCTGTGCCTCTTCTGCATCTCTCTAGCATATGTGTATTCAGTGGCCTGGGGACTCCCAGGGGCCCTTCATGGGGGTTGGAAAATGCATACATAGGCACAATTAACAAAGTCATTGACTGTTAGTGATTAGTCCAAGTTTCTGACCTATCTTTCCTCTTCTCAACATCCTAGCATCAACCATGTTGTGGATTGGTCCCTTAGAGCCCGGATGCTCTTTGGACACTAGTACAATTTGGAGAGTAATCTAAGATCTTCAGGTCCCGGCCTCTCACCTCCCTTTTTGCTTCCTTGTACTATTGTCCCTCTCATGTCCCCTGCAGTACTGTGATTCTCTTGTACCCATCTCTTGCTGTTTTTGATTCTATGTCATGCTTCTGCATGTTGCACAAATTTGGAGTGTAAGGAAAGAGACCCAGAGCCAAATATCGGGGGGAGGGTGAAATATCAGAGTGAAGAAATACCACAGTCAATTCTCACCCATTTGTCTTTCAACTTTCTCAGCCTCACTCCTGGTTGCTTCTTCCTCTGCTGGTTTCCTGCAAGGCCTTAAATATCCTTTTTGCTAGCTGTATTTTAGTTTTTGTCTCTGGAGTTATGGGATTAAGGGCATAAATCGATATTCCTGGCTTTCCCTGTGCTAGGATTAAAGGTGTGTGCTTTTAAATCTCAGCTGCTTGTCCTTGTACTCAAGGATCAAGAAATTCCTGAGCTGTCTGCATATGTTTTCACTGTATGTTAAGCTCTCAAATATTTCAGGTTTTAATAAATATGTAACAAATCATCATTCCTGCATTCTTGCCACTTTAAGCCTTTCCTCAGTCAAAACACAGCCAGTAGGAATGGGAGAACAATGTAGGATTTTCAGTCTTCAGTCTAAGTGGATGACATAAGAAGAATTCATAGTGTGGCCAGAAGAAAACCACAGGGACACAGAGGTAAATACTGAAGGCAGACCTCATATCTCAGGGATGAAAAAAAAAGGGATGACAGTGCTGTGCTGTGTTCTCAAGGTCCATTCTTAGAGGCTCTCTTGTCAGAAACAAGGAGGCAGATGTGCTGGTACCTTTAAGAAATGGAGTGTATTAAGTAGTTGGAGGGCACTCTTCTCTAAAGAGGCCAAAGTAGTGTTCAGCCCTATCCACCAAGTCAAACAGCAGCCATTTTCTTCAGACAAGCCGTGCCTGCTCTTAAGTCTGTCCGAGCCTAACTGTGGGCTACTGACATTCCCTCAGAGAAGAAAGGGGTAGGGAAGTGTCTTAATTGGGGTTTCTAATGCTATGAAAAAGAAAGTTAAGGAGGAAAGAGTTTATTTTGCTTACACTTCCACATCATTGTTCATCACTGAAGGGAGTCAGGACAGGAACTCAAGCAGAAAGGGAACCTGGAGGCAGGAGATGATGCAGGAGTCATAGAGGGATGCTGCTTATTGACTTGCTCCCTATGGCTTGCTCAGCCTGCTTTTTTTTTTTTTTTTTATACCTAAGACCACCAGCCTAGGGATCGCACCACCTATAATGGATTAAGCTCTCCCCTAATAATCACTACTTACAATGTCCTGCAGGCTTGCCCACAGCCTGATCTTATGGGAGCATTTTCTTAATTGAGGTTCCTTACCCTTGGATGACTATAGCTTGTGTCAACTTGACATAAAACTAGTCAGCACAGAGGGTAGTATTCTAGCCATGCCTCCCAACCATTTGCATGCAATTTCCTCTTGATTGTATGTGGTCTCAGGGTCCAGGTGAAACATTTAAGTATATAAGCGAGGGAGGCTTCATCTCTACAGTTATAGGGAAGTCATTATTCATGTTGAGTGAAGCTCTTCCAGTGTGGGTGCTTTGGAGTCCTGTAACTTTTGTTCCATGCCCTGTGAGGTAGGCAAATGTAAGTGCATTGGTGAAATAACACCATGGTTTGCTGCTTTCAAGCCTTACAACCTGAAAAGGAGTATAATTTTAGCAAAATTGTTTGCTTGGTTTTTTGTTGTTGTTCTTGTGTTTTGTTTTGTTTTTCAAGACAGGGTTTCCCTATGTAACAGCCATGGCTGTCCTAGAGCTTCAGGCTGGCCTTGAACTCACAGAGGTCTACCTGCCTCTGCCTCCTGGTGCTGGGGTTAAAGACAAGGCAACAACACCTGGCTTGTTATGTGGGTGCCAGGGATCCAAAATTTGTACTCATCACTGCTCAGAGCTTCAGGAGATAATATTCAGATGCTGAGTTCCTGACCTAAACCCTGTTTCTTGTGAAGGCTTCTTTCTAATAAACTTAATAATGTGCTGTAATTACATTTTATGATATGTATGCTGTTGTGCCCATGTTGATGGACCCCCCCAAAACTACCAGGGAGCTGGGCTCAATGCAAGCACATGAGGGTTTATTGTTAATGTTCAGGTTCAAATGAACCTGGGTCGAAACCCTTTGTTCTGACACAGAGAAAGATTAGCACTCCAACCTACAAGTTTTTTGTTTGTTTGGTTTTGAAGAAAAACCTATGTAAGCAGAAAAGGGATGTGGGGTTCAGGAGCCACTGGCTGAACTTCCAGCACAAACCTAACACATTCCCAGACCTGGGCCCCGCCCTCAGGTACCAAATGATCCTTTCCCAAAACAAAGCCCTGTAAAGATAAATCCATGCCTCCACAAAGCCTGTTTCCAAAAAGGAAAATTGAAATATTGAAATTTTAATTTAAAAAACTCTTAATTCATTGAATTTACAAATGCGTAAGTTCCTAGCCTTAGGAAAAACAGTTACAATTTTAATTGAAAAACACCACCTGAAGGATCATCTGAGGGCTTTGTGTCATCTGACTCAGGGTCTTTGCAGAGTTGTATGATCTTTTTTTTTCCATTTGCAAATGTTTTTGAGAAATAGCATGTTCCTTCATCCTTTCAGATCTCTGTCAGCGAGCTGAGGAGTGTCCTGGGACTGAGGTGCCTCACTGCACAGCATTTCTAGTCCTCAGCACCTCATTTCTGTCTTCTCTACTTCATACTTGAACCTCATCTATAACTACACCCCAAAAATTTCTCTGGGGACATTTACTCAGACTAAAGCCATAAATGCAAACTTCCTCCAAAATAATGTAGTAGCTTAAAAAAATATTCTGATGTTTCTTTGGGTCGGGCACACTTTCAGCATGCCCATGCCAGTCATAGGTAGAATGTAAGTAGGGTCTTCTATGACTTCCTCACCATGGTTACCACAGTGAAGCACTTGATGACATTTTTTTTTGGGGGGGTTCAGTGAACTTTATTGATGGCATTCAAGAGAGTAGGGCTCCTTAAGCCCCTCCTGTTATTCCAGGGTCTGGGATGGAAACTGGGGAGATGTTCAGTGTTGGCTGAGTTGGGACAGGGACTGCTCAGCAACCGAGGGCCTCTCTCTTGCTCTCATCCTTGCTGGGGTGGGTGGTCCAGGGTGGGCTTCTTACTCCTTGGAAGCCATGTAGACCATGAGATCCACCACCCTGTTGCTGTAGCCATATTCATTGTCATACCAGGAGATGAGCTTTACAAAGTTGTCATTGAGAGCGATGCCAGCCCCAGCATCAAAGGTGGAGGAGTGGGGGTCGCTGTTAAAGTCGCAGGAGACAACTTGGTCCTCAGTGTAGCCCAGGATGCCTTTTAGTGGGCCCTCAGAGGCCTGCTTCACCACCTTCTTTATGTCTGCATACTTGGCAGCTTTCTCCAGGCGGCAAGTCAAATCCACAACAGACACATTGAGGGTAGGAACATGGAAGGCCATGCTTTCCGTTCAGCTCTGGGATGACCTTGCCCACAGCCTTGGCTGCACCAGTAGATGCTGGTATGATGTTCTGGGCAGCCCCACAGTCATCACGCCACTGCTTCCCAGAGGGGCCATCCACAGTCTTCTGGGTGGCAGTGATGGCATGGACTGTGGTTATGAGTCCTTCCATAATGCCAAAGTTGTTGTTGATGATCTTGGCCAGGGGAGCTAGGCAGTTGGTGGTGCAGGAAGCATTGCTGACAATCTTGAGAGAATTGTCATACTTCTCATGGTTCACACCCATCACAAACATGGAGTCATCAGCAGAAGGGGTGGAGATGATAACTCTTTTGGCCCCACCCTTCAAGTGGGCCCCAGCCTTCTCCATCGTGGTGAAGACACCAGTAGACTCCACAACATACTGGGCACCAGCATCACCCCATTTGATGCTGACGGGATCTCGCTCTTAGAAGATGGTGATGGGCTTCCCATTGATGATGAGTTTCCCATTCTCAGCCTTGACTGTGCCGTTGAATTTGCCATGGGTGGACTCATACTGGAACATGTAGGCCATGTAGTTGAGGTCAATGAAGGGATCGTTGATGGCAACAATGGTCACTTTGTCACTTTCAAAGGCAGCCCTGGTAACCAGGCGCCCAATACGGCCAAATCTGTTCACTCTGATGTTCACCATCATGTCTCAGGATTGAGGCTGGCACTGCACGAAAAGATGCGGCTATCTCTAGAACAGGGAGGAGCAGAGAGATGATGACATTTTTAAGATTCAGTCTTGGAAATGGGTTTTAGAGCTTTATGATAGTTTCTCTAATTGTTTCCATTTTCTAGCTTTTACTCCATCAGCTCTGGCACATTCTGTAAACTGTCTGAGAATTTGGGACTTGAGTTATATCAAGCAGCTAAGTGGAAAAATCCTGCTCTTGGGATTTCAAGGGGCTATAAGAAAGACACATAGGATGTGCCATGTTGTGATGGAGCTAGCTCAGACAGCTCAGGCCTAAGCATAGTCACATGGCTCCCAGAGCAGCACACACCAAGGCCAGCCTGGTTGTCACAGGTCAAGCTGCACATCCAGTGTCACCTCTCTTTGCTTCTCATTTCTCATTCCTTATGTCTCAATGCCAATCCATTCTTGGGCTCTCTGTGGCAGCATGAGATCTCACAACATTCTCCTATGAACACTCTCTGAGGACCACGGCTATACATATTGGAAGAATGCTCCCTCCCACTCACCTCTCCAAGACCTGCAGACAGGAGGGAACAGCTGTGAAGGTTCAGGTGTCTCCACTCTTTCTCTCCATCAGTCCCTGCTCCTCTCCCTTCCACCCAGCAGTGGTCATCAACTAGAGATAAACAATGCTGCAGCCTTCCAACTAGGGATGCGTCCCTAGGATCTGACTTTTAGTTTACTTGGTCACTGTGTTATGGTTTCATCTGAAACAGAAAGAATCTTTGCTCCTTTTCTTTTCTGTCCCTTTCATTCTAGTCTAACCCATAGGAGTTGGTAGAATACTTTTGTTTATATCACATGTAGCAGTGCTGCTTCTCAATTCCAAGAACAGAACAGGGCTTGCTACTGGGACCTACAGCAACCCAGTTATTACTTGGCTTTGAATTGTGTGAGATGGACTTTTACAAGATTCTTAAAAACTGAGGTTTCTTTTCAGATTATGTTTGTCATACACAAATAACACAAATCGGGAGAGTTGAACATGGGGAATATGGTGGGTCAGTTCCAGGAAATAGGAGTCATGGAGTGTTTCTATTCTGTCAGCCAAGGACAGTGCTTGTTGGTCCCCAGGCTTTACATAAAGCTAAAAACTAAGTGTTGAAAGCTGAGAGTAGGGGATGAATACAGCCACTGGGGAAAATGGCAAGCTTCAGGCAATAGCAAGTTGGAGCATAGTCAATAGAATTCAACTAATTTTACTGTGCTGTGGCTTTTTCCTAAGACTGTTTTTACCTGAGTTACCAGTACTTCTTGGCTCTAGGAGCTGAGTTTCTCAAAGACAGCACTAAGGACCAGCAATTTTTATTCTGTAAGTTGATGCATCCTCACTATCATCACCATCATCACTACCATCATCATCACTACCACCATCACCATCATCACAATCATCACCACCATCATCACCATCATTACAACCATCACCACCACAATTATCATCACCATGATAATAATTATCAACAATAACAAATCCTTTTCCACTATTCATACAAGCTCTGAGCTTGCCAGCTGTCCTTGGAACTAAACTCATAGTTGGGTTTGATAAATGTCTTTTTCTCTTAGAAATCTGTTTAAATGGTTTTCTGGAGTTGACACATTTGCTGACTTCCAGAAACTTATTTAATGTAACAGCCATAGCATATGTACTAGTGAAATTTAGGCACAAATGTACTTCACCCTCCAAGCATAAGGCATTGGAGGAAAGACATTATTCTTTTCCACTACAGCTTACTATGTGCTTTTATTTAGGGGGAAGTAAGAGACAATGATTAGAGATGGGTGGATGGATAGATAGATACAAGATGGATGGATGGATAGATAGATAGATAGATAGATAGATAGATAGATAGGAGAGAGAGATGAGGAGACTGAGAAGGGGGAAGAGCCTGCTCCCAGTGGCCATTGCTTCCCATTGTATTATAAGCATGAAGAGCATACACAGCTATGGAACACCATAACATTCACATCCATTAACACTTCAGAGCAGCTCTGCCCACCAATAGCATCTCAAGAGAATTATGCAGGGGGAGCATTCTGAATTAAAGTTCATATGCACAATTCCCACTTCTAATATCACACCTCATGATGAGAAATTGGCTGCTTATTCTAATGAAGGCATGTATGTCCACATAGCCACTGCATTTAACAGTGTCAGGGGCTCTCCTCAGGACAATTAGGCAACAGATAAAAATAACTAACCTTTCATAACTGCCTTTGCTAACAGGTGAAATGGTCCTACGTGTAGACAATTACAAAGAGTTCTAAAACAAAGCAAAGCATTAGGACTAACAAATTCAAAAGATTATAGGATATAAGATCAAGATGAAAACATCATGTGGGTACATATCAGCACTGTGAAGTGAAACATGAAATCTTAAACTTTCATTTATAGTTACATAAATAAGAATAAAATAAGAGTACATTTAGCAATATGAGTTAGGAATTCATAACTATAAAATCGATGGAAAATTTTACAGTAGATAGAAATTAAGAGAAAGACATTTCATGTTCATGGATAGGAAGACTAGGCTTGATGCACATGTTGGTAGCACTGCTTAGAGTGGTCCACAGGTTCAGTGAAATAAACATCAAAATTCCATCTGGCTTTGTATTTTAGAAGGTAGTTCACAGTGATAATTGAAATCATGTGGTAAAGGCACACACAGGAATATGACTCAGATACAGAAATAAATTTTCACATTTATGGTCAGTTGCTGCTCTGTAGAGAGCTAGTAGAGACAGATGCAGGAAGAAAATGGTGGACTTTCTAACAGTTGGTGCTGAGCTGGTTACATGCAGAGGAAGCAGCTGGATCCTGACATTGTATCTTACAGAATAGTGAGTTCAACATGGATCAAAGAGCGTAAGAGCTAAAATTATGAAACTCTTACAAGAAAATATTAGGTGAAAGCTGTGTGGCCGCAGACTGGGCAATGGTATCTTAGATGCAGCATTCAGCAAAAAATCAGCAAAAGCAAAACATTGTCCGCATTAAACCTTCATACTTTAACTCAAGGAAATAGACAAACATGTAAGAAAATATAATCAGATATCTGATAAGAAAGTTTTGTTGGGGGCTGGAGGAACCAATCAGTGATTAGGAGCTCTTGCCAGCTTTGCAGAGGCCTAGGACTGGTTTCTTGCACCACAGTGGTAGATTTACATGTTTGTAATCCAAGATCCAGGGGTCCAGTGCTTTCTTCAAGTTTCTATAGGAACCTGCACACAAATGGCATATACATATTTGCACACACATGCATGCACACAGAGAGTTATAAATAAATATAAATCTTTAAAAAGGGCAAATAATGAGTAGACATGTCTTCCAAAAAGATGTGAATAGCTAGTAATCCTATGAAAAGATGATCATTAGAGAAAGAAATGCAAATCAAAACCATGAGATACACGTGCACTAGAATGTCCCCACCAAAAAGATGGACAATAAAAAAGTGTTGACAAAAGTGTGGAGAGGTTAAAATTTCATTTATTTCTAGTGACCATGTAACATATGTAGCCAATTTTGCACCTAACACCACTAATTCTCATTAAACATCACAAAGATCATTTCTATCAGACCTACACAAAACGTGTACTCTGTTATTCATAGCAACATAATTCAAGCAACTAAAATGTGGGAATTAAATGCTTATCCGTTGATGAACAGAGAAGAGTAATGTGGTCTGTTTGCACACTGCAATACTCTTTAGCCATTAAAACGGAATAAAGATTGATAAGTCTTGAAAGCATTATGCCCGGTGAACTTAATGGCTGCTTCCGTATGAACTGTTCAGTGTAAATGAGGCAAGAAAAAGAAGGGCTTGCTGATGGGGAAGAGACTTCCTTGGTACTGATGGGAAAGCTTTAAATTAGGCTGATGTTTGACAACGCTGTGGACGCTGTGGACGTCTTAGTTACTTTCCCATTGCAGTAAGAAGACATCACAATTGAGGCAAGGTGTGAGAGAAGACATTAAATGAGGTTTAATGTAAGGTTTTAGAGTGTCACAGTCCATGATGGTGGAGCAAATCATGGCACTAGAACAGCAGAGCGCTGACATCCTGATCCTCAGACTGGAGGCAGAAAGCCCACTGGAAATGGCACAAGTATTTTGAAACCTCAACCCCTGTACCCCAGGAACACACCTCCTCCAACAAGACCAAACTTTCTAAACCTGCCCAAAGAATTCAAACTGCTGGACCGAGTATTTAAACATATGAACCAATGGGACGGGTGTGTGTGTGTGTGTGTGTGTGTGTGTGTGTGTGAGTGGAAGGGGGGGAGGTGTTATCATTCAAACTAGCACAATGAGTATACCTAATCATGCAACTTAGTGATGTGAAGTTGTGAACTTTCTTCCTTAAAAAATAATTTTTATTTTAGTTATTTAATTTTTCTTTAATTTGTAGTTATAATTTTTTTATCACTTTCCCCTTCCCACTTCCCAAATACTCCTATAAGGCCCTCTTATCTTTCCTTCAAAATCCATGGCCCCTTTCATCATTAATCCTTATTGCATATATGTTCACATATATATTCCTAGCATAACAGACTCAGTCCATACATGCTACGTGCATGCATGTAGCTCTTTGTTTTAGGTAGAGGCCTCCATTCATTTTGTCACATCTGTCGCTTTTTCTGTGTGAGGCAGTTTTCCTTTGTGAGAGTTATGTTGTGACTCTGCCATTCCTAGGAGACACATCTCACAGCAAACTCACAGACTCTCTGGCTCTTACTGTCTTTCTGCCTCCGGTTCTGACATGTTCCCTGAGCCTTATATTAGAGAGCTGTTTTGTAAATGTACCCACTAGTACATTCTGCATTTTGCAGATGATTTTGGTTATATAAAGTCCCACTTGTTAACTTCAGTTCTCAGCTAAATGGAATCCTGCTCACAGAGTCCTTTCTTGTCATGTGGGGCACTGTTTATGCTTTCTTCTGGAAAGTTCAGTGTTTCAAGTTTCACATTTATGTCTTTGATCCACTTGAAGTTACCTTTTGTACAAGCTCATTTGATGGAGGTCTGCTTTCATTCTTCCATATTCTGACATCCAATTTTCCCAGCACTATTTGTTGAAGATGATTTCTTTTCTCCAGCATATATTTTTGACAACTTTATCAAATGTTAAGTGGCTGAAGTACTGTTGCTTGGGTCTTTGATTTTGTCCTATTGGTCTACGTGTCTGTTTTTGTGCGGGCACCATACTGTTTTTATTACTATGACTTGGCAATATAGCTTAGATGTTCCCTCTAGCATTGGTCCTTTTGTTCAGAATTATTTGAGATATC
This sequence comes from Sigmodon hispidus, assembly GCA_004025045.1. Lineage (NCBI taxonomy): Eukaryota > Metazoa > Chordata > Mammalia > Rodentia > Cricetidae > Sigmodon > Sigmodon hispidus. Next base: position 67,639 of record PVIH01005949.1, on the reverse strand, counting down.
CAGAGTCTTTTATGGTTTCACATAACTTTTAGGATAGTTTTTTCCTTTCTATTTCTGTGAAGAAAGAGGTGAGGATTTTGAATGAAATTGCATTGAATCTGTACACAGCTTTTGATAGAATGGTCATTTCCACAATGTTAATTTTACCAAACCATGAGCACACATTTTGTGTGTGTATGTGTTTACCTGTTTCTTCATAGTTTTAACTTTTGTTGTAGAAGTTCTTTACTTCTTTGGTTAGCTTTATTCCTAGCTATTTTATGTTGTTGGAGGTTGCCATGAATGGGAACATATCCATGATCTTCTTCTCTGTATGTTTATTGTTGCTGTGTAGTAAAGCTACTGATTGTGAGTCCAGCCAAACTGATGAATTTTTTAAATTATTTCTGGACATTTTCTTGTAGAAATTTGGGCGTCTCAAATTTTGTCATCTATAAATAGAAACAATTTGACTTCTTCCCCTTGTATTTCTTGAATTTTTTTCTTTTGTCTTTATTATTCCAGCTAGTCCTTTGAACATAATGCTGGGAAATAGTAGGTATAGTGGACATCCCCATCTTGTTACTAACTTCAGTGGAATTGCTTCAAGCTTTTATCCATTTAAGATGATGTTGGCTATGGATTTCTAAGATGTATCTTTTGCTATATTACTAAGGTATGTTCCCTCTAGCCCTACATTTTCTAGGACTTTAATCATGAAGGCATTGGTGGATTTTGTCAAAGAATTTTTCTTCATCTATTGAGATGTTCATATGACTCTTGTCTTTACATCTATTATATGACTTATTACTTTCATTGACTTGGGTATGTTGAACCATTGCTGCATTTAGGAATAAAGCTAACTCAGATATGATATATAACCCTTATTCTGCTTGCAAGTATCTTATTCAGCATTTTACGTCTATGTTTATCAGGATGATGTGGGATGTCTTTCCATATGCTGTAAATTATCATTGGATAATAAAAAAAAACTGCTTTTGGTCTATGGCAAGGCATCTTAGAAGCAGGCAGGAAATCTAAACATAGGTAAAGGGGAAGGAGGGTGAAGTCAGACAGAGATGTGATTCAGCCACCCAAGAATCAACATGTAAAAGAAGCACAGGTAAGCCACAGCCCACATGGCAAGGCAGATTAACGTAAACGGGTTAAGATGCAAGAGCTAGCTAGCAATATGCCTGAGCCATAGACCAAGCAGCATGTAATTAATATAAGCATCCAAATCATTTTTGGAAGCTAAGCAGCTACAGGCAGGTCTGGATCTCAGGGCTAGGCCAGGCCAGAAACTTCTTACTACATGGAGTGTAGTTTTCCTCTTTGTTGTATCTTTACCTTCTTTGAGGATTTAGAGTGATAATGGCTTCATAGAAAGAGTTTGGGAATGATCCTTCTGTTTCTACTTTTTTATTTAGCTTAAGAAGAAATTCTAATGTGGACAGAGCAGGATGGGGAGGAAAACAGGATGTTTGGGAGGATTGGACCTAGAGATTAGAAATGTCTTTGATGGGATGAGCTCAGGTAGATAGAGAGGGCTGAGTTAGTACACAGTTTGAGATTAGATCTGGCTGTGAACAAAGCTTGGATATGGTTGGATGGACACATTTGGGTGTTCTGGCAGAAGTCTAGTGAATAGTTTCAGTATAGGCAGGGGAGCCTATAGTAGGCCAGGGTACTGAATGTTGGACCTAGGCTGGATCTGATTGGATGTGGAGATGTGGGTGGGGAGGCCAGGGAGACGCACCATACTAGATCCTGAAGAAGGAAGTGGGGGCTCTGGCTTGAGGAAGAGATTGGATATTGTGCAGAAGGGACCTGTGGGTGGAGACAGGTGGGTTCTAGCCAAAGCCAAGAGGTTGATTTAAAAGAAAGTGGGGTGGACTGATTAGATTTAGGTGCTGGTAATGAGAGCTGGCATAGGTCTGGTGTGTTCTAGTGAACTTTTTCCGTGAGAATTGTACCTAGAATTAGCTTAATCAGAATGTTTCATTTCCACAAGACATAGACATAAACTCAGTGTGTGTTTTGTTCCTGTACTTTCTTGTCTTCAACAACAATACATCTTGTCTAAATATGACTTGATTTCCCAACCTTCAAATGGAAAAAGACAAAGCAAGTTTTGATTATAATAAATGCAACTGAAATTTTAAGTAAGATAAAGAATGAAAAAAAAAATAAAGAAACTACCGACAGCATTTTACCTGTGATGGGTTAGGATTTAAAATGCTGACAAGTATGAGTGTTGATAAAAGTGGATCCTTACCCAATTCTCTTTCCTTTTTCTTGACTTTAAAGAAAGCCATCAACCCCAATAGATCTAAATAGTGCTGTTGACAGGTGTAATTCTGGGGCTCAGTGATAGGTTCACACAAAAATCATGAACGAAATGATGCTTGTCCCAAATTAGCAGGAGTCTTTTAGACAGCAACACTTCTCTAGTAAATTATTTCTCAATTAGAACTAATTGAAACATTCATTCTTTTAAAAACATAGTGACTCATACCACTTAGGCCACTGTAAGAAAAATCTTGCATATTAGGGGTCTTAAACAGCCACTGTTCACTTCTTATAGCTCTGGAGACAGAGAAGTCCAAGGCCAAGAGGAAGAAAGAGCCGGTGTGGACCCTCTTCCAGTTCATAGTCTGCAGGCTGCCTCTGTGTCCTCCCTGCTGGGAAGGATAAGAATTATCTGGGAATCTCTTCCTAAGGACACAGATACCATGACTAAGAGCTCTGCCTTCACAACTCAACAACCTCCGGAAAGCCTACCTACTAATACCATCACACCATTGGAGGTAGAGGACATCAAGTTTTAACAACTGAACTTTGGGAGACACATTCAGTCCAGAGTCCTGCCATGTAATCCCTAAGTTACTAGGTTCCCTTTAGTGTTAGGTTAATATCCTGGAAATGACCATTAATTTAAAAGTTAGTGAGTATAAAATGCAATGAAACATGCTGAAATTTAAGTGAATTCTGGGGATGCTCTTTTCTGTTACCATGTTAAGAATGTGTGTGTGTGTGTGTGTGTGTGTGTGTGTGTGTGTATGTGTGTGTGTGTGTGTGTGAGAGAGAGAGAGAGAGAGTGAGAGAGAGAGAGAGAGAGAGAGAGAGAGAGAGAGCTATGTCTGCAGGTGTACAATGATTTTGGTAGTTAAGTAGCACCCTTCTTTTGAATCATTCACAATGCTTTATAGCATTTACCTCAGCAATTGTCACAGCACCCCTATGGGGGGCAGGCAATGTGCAGAACAATGGCAGATCAGAATGCCAGGGGATGCAGCTCTCACAGGGCTATCTGCAGCACAGGTAGGCTCAAGGCACAGATGGCATCTCTGAAGAAGCTCCAGCAGCAGCTGCTCAAGTGGCTGGTTCCACTCATCACCTTCCAGCAGATTACTCGTTATCATGGCTTTTCTCAGTGTGTCTGCCATAGACCACACAGATGGTCAGCAACACACAATACAACTGTGTTTGATGCTCATGTGGCTAACACTTCCTCAGAAAACTGGATTAGAGACTGACAATTGATCCTCAGCATCTGAAAAATTGTCCTTGATTTCCTGTGTCATTTTCAGAAAAGCAGAGGGGTATTGAAATGGATTTCTGAGATTTTCAAAATTCATTTCGAGATAGATTTCTGTCTGCAAGCATTATGTCATACATCTTGAGGATTTAAAAGGACCTTATGGTAAGAAATTATTTTTTTTTTTCAGAGAGTAAAACCAGAGGCCAAAGGAAAAGCTGGTTTTATTTACACAGCAGTGCAGGCCCAGTTTCATCAATTTGAAATAAATGTTCAGAATCTGGTGAGAACTCATTTGGCACACAAGCATGAAGCCTGAATTATATATTCAGAATCCATGTGGAAAGAGAATGGCACATGCTTATTACCCTAGCAATACAGAGGCTGGGTGGCCTGCTAGACTACTTTGCAAGGTCCAGGCCAGTGTGGAATTCAGTCTTCAAAGACAGGAGGATGATTCCTACACAAGGCTGTTCAAGGTTAGCCTCTGGCCTCCATGCGCACCCCCACATGATGCACAAGCACACACACACATGCACACACGCACGTGCCTAACGTGCACAGAAAACATGTGGTCAAGGCTGGAGAGAGAGTGTGGTGGTTAAAGTACTTGCCTTCCAAGCATGAGGACTGGAGCTCTGACCCCAGAACCACATAAATGCCAAGTAGGCAGAGATGGGGATCCCAGAGTAAATCATTCCGCCACAACAGAGAGCTCAGGTTTTCATAGAGCCCCTGTCTCAACGAATGGTGGAGAGTGATGTGATAGGGGTGATTTGGGCCTCCACATGTACACACACACACACACACACACACAAACACACACACACACAATGGGGGTAAAAATCATTCACACTAACTGATCTGACAGATCTGCTGGGTAGTGTCACCTTTTTTAGTTGATTCTATTTTCCCAGCTCAGCTCAGAGCTTGGATAGGGACACTGTGAAGCCACAGAAACCATTTTTCCTTACCTGTAGTGTCTTTCTTGGACCTAACACAGTAACTGGTACATACTGAATGTTCAGAAATATTTTTTAAGTAAATAAATGTCATAGTATTTTGTTTTGTAAATTTTTCTTTGTCTGGTTCTATAGCTGAAGTTAAATTTATCATATCAACCTTACTCAGGAATACAATTGGTGGGTTGGTACCATCTTTTTGTGTTTCCAGATTTCTTTAATTTTTAATTTATGCTCATTGGACATTGACACACAGACAATGAGCTGTAAGATTTCCAGATACCTCTGATGAGAGAACTTCTAGAGGTACTCATGTATTTCTTTTAAAAAAAAAATATTTATTTGTTTATCATGTATACAGCATTCAGAAGAGGGTACCAGATGTTATTACAGATGGTTGTGAGTCACTGTGTGGTCACTGGGAACTGAACTCAAGTCCTCCGGAAGAACAGTCTGCGCTCCCAACCTCTGAGCCATCTCTCCAGCCCATATTTCTTAACTGAATTTTTAAAGGCCCTGTATATCTGTTGCCGTTTTGCATTTAACACATACTAACATTCATGTTACACCAAGACATCTTTTTTTTTTTAACTTTACATTTTTGGACATTTTTTTCTGATTTTATTTCCCACATCTCCATTAGTTACCAGTGCTCACAATTCCTTTTCTTGCCAATGTTCTTCCAGCAGATTTAGAGAGGATAACCTATTTGTCCTTGATGTTTTTGCTTTTGTTTTTCTAAGATGTGCCGGAAGAGCCAGGACTTTTTAGACTGAGCACACTCACGCGCTAGGGGCATCTGCCTCTGCCTTCTACTTTACAAAAATAAAATAATAAAGCGATGTGTTTCCTTCACACATTTAAAAGACAGAAATAGATGGAGACGTACATTTTTCAATCCCTGTACCAGCCTAATGAGGGCTCAGCAGACTGTGGGAACCTGGCCAATCCCACCCTCGAGCCCTGCTGTTTCAAGTCCTTGGTCCCTTTACTCCTGACCAGCCCAGGCTGTGGATGTCAACTATAGCACGTGAGACCCAGAGGACATAGAGCCAATGATGACTGCACCAGAGGAGCTATGGCACTCCAAACCTGGAGGCACCTCCCTGGTGTCACACAAAGAATGCTGCACTCTGCCCAGCTCCCTCAACAGAAGATCTGAGCACCCAGAGGAGGTGGGTAGGGGTGTTATGGGCACTTACCTGGTTGAGTATGGTTTGGGCTGGATGCCCCGGGCAGTGAAATCAGGTCTGCAGATCTTGCTAGCAGCTAAGTGGAAAAATAACTATACGAAGAGGAAAAACAAAAAAACAATTCTGAGAAAGAGCGAGGTTCCCTTTCGCCACTTCCATGCCTTCTACCCTGGCTCGAGAGAACACAGCACAGTCACAATCCTATATTTGAATGTCTTTTAAATATCAAAAATCTGAACTAAAATTAAGTACTAAGACAGAGATATGGCAGAGAGTATAGTCTGTTCCAGAATGGAACTTCTGACCTGCACCTGACTCCTCTGGCTTCGCCTGAAGAAACAAGAATTCTAATGCTCTCCTACATGCTTCCCAAGTGAAAATAGTCCCTGCTTTTAATATGGCGGCAACCTAGGCAAGTCAAGGGTCCCTTGGGACAAAGACTTGAACTTCCCTTAGTGCCATTCTCCATTTAAACTGCTGTACTAAGAAATGAGACTCTCAGTTTGAAGATTTTGTTTGTTTAGTATTCAAGGCCAGCTATGACCATTCGCTACAAAATCTCAAGAATTTTTATCACATGATGAGCATGAATTCTTTTGAAGATGTTGGATGAGAGCCACCTTTCTAGAGGGGGAAGAGAGAGTCTTCCAAGATACTCACAGATCCAAGCAGATGACAGATTGGAAAACAGCGGGCCCTGCACACAGCCTAACTCACTCCACTGTGGGAATGACTCTTACAGGATATGTGGGATCATGTCGAATGTTCAACCACACTGTCTGTGTTGACAGTACAGCAAAGTTCTTTTGTCCAGGAAACAAACCTTAATTTAGGCAACACCAGACCCAGTTAGAACTGGTTTTCTAAGGTTAATGTAATCTTCTTATATGAGTATTTTATTACTAATGAGAAGTATGTGATAATGTGAAGATCACAAAAATATGTGCCTTAAATTTAATTGGCTATAATTTTTTCCAGTTATAAATGTATTTCGCAGACATTTGTAATATGTGAGAAGACTTCAGTTCTGCTATAGAAAATAAGAGGAATACAATAGAAGAAACTGAAACCAAGAATTAAAGTACCTTATATACACAAAATTCATAAATGACCTTAAGTGAATTTCAGTTAGGCATGTCAGACATAATTAGAACCTAACTAGGAAGGAGTGAGAGAATTCTGCAAAGGGTGCCTGGCAGTTGTGACACATCCAATATGCAGGAGGCCTTAAATCATCTAACATTCATAAGCATTGGAGATTCTCAAGGTACAAGAAGCATGCCATCTACAAAGACTGTACCTGCCCAGTTCCTGGCCCCTCTCATCCTTTGCATGGGCATGCAATAATCATGGTTGCTCATGAGGACAACTGGGAAGCCCTGTCAGCCAAGTACCATGTCAGTGAGGCCATAGAGAAAGTGCAGCTTTTAACCCTAAGAACCCAAGTCTGCAGAGACATATGTTTCACTCTGATCCTGTGAACACACCCTTTATGAGGAGGGTTGATGTGGCAGAGAGAAAGGAGACAGAATCCAGGACTGAGGGGTATGTTTTTCATTCTGTCAATAGAAGATCTCAAATGTGTTAACTTGCCCAGTATGCTCCTGTGGTGGGTTTCGTTCATGCAATAGGCCCTGCGCTTTGAATGTTTTACTTCGGTTCATGAGCCTTTCTGTTCTAAGATCTGTAGAATGCCTCATTTGTTAGTGCATTTACAGCCTACCACGGCAGCAAAGTAGTTTCTCATACACTGGTCATTACAAGTTTTTAATGTGACCATAAACATATTCTGCACATTCATCACCAATTTGACTTTTTTACATTTTATTCATTATTTTAATCTGTGAAGGTTTCTTTTCCTCTTCAGTTTCATTCCATTTCACAGCTACACTCAGTGTATATTTCATAGTTTATTCATGAATGTTTCTGTTGAATTGAAGCTACTTTCAGTTTTGAAGTCTGATCTCTGTTCTGCTGTAGACATTCTGGTTCCTACTCCCTGGACACAAGTTAAGGAAACACTTAAAGAATGAGAATACATGAGTACATTTTTTGGATCAAAGAAATTATCTATCTATCTATCTATCTATCTATCTATCTATCTATCTATCTATCGCCAAGCTACATGACAAAGTAGTGCTATAAATTTACCCTTCAAGGGTTTGTGGTCCTGTGTTCCTACTCCTACATAATGCTTTGAGTTATAAGTCTTCATTTGCCAATATGCCGATATGTGAGCACTTGGCTCACACAAAAGTGGAAATTGTGATAACTGAAAATTTTATCTCTGTCTCTCTCTGTGTCTCTGTCTGTCTCTGTGTCTCTGTCTCTGTCTCTCTCTCTGTGACAGGGTTTCTCTGAGTATCCCTGGCTACCCTGGAAATCATTCTGTAGACCACACCCTGACTCAAATTCAGAGATCTGCCTGCCTCTACCTTCTGAGTGCTGGGAATAAAATTGTACACCACTATCTCTTGTCATAACATTTCTTTAGCACTTCACTTATAAGGAAAAAAAATCTGTACAGAATTTACATCAGAATTTTGGACTTTCTCATTCATTTAAGGCCAAGTATAGTTTCCCCTTTCTATTTTTAATGCTGTAATTGGAGGACAAGCAACTTTCCAACACAAGTTGTCAATTTATTATGGTTTGGGAGAATACTATGTTGGATAGTTTAGAACACAAAAATATCAAAAGTCAATCACTACTGGGCACATGTCCTTGGGACTGTGGCTCAATAAGATGGATTCTTACTCACAGACTGGAATGCACTCACTTAAAAAAAAATTCTAGAAAGCTCCTTGGTGTTATGTCATGTCCTCCTGAGAGGATTGTTTCTTGCTTAAATTTAGTCACTGAAAATTAATGTGTCAGTGAATGATGTGTAAAGTATTTTCATATTTAAGAAAATTCTAAAATGCAACTTTAAAAATCTCACATTCAGTATTTTAAGTCACTAGTGCCACAGTTATCTCTTTTGAAAGCACAAAGTGTACAGGATGAAAACCTGTTGGTGCTGCCAGAGCTTAAGATCAAGGCAATGCTCCCCTCCCTAATCTGCACATGCAAAAGGACAAACATCTTGCTTGTACATTTTTGATGGCTCCCAATATCCCTGGCAGTGTTCTCACAGTGTAGGCTAGGGGATCCCATTTTACATCCTCAAGAGCAGTGGTTCTCAATCTTCCAAATGCTGGGAACCTTTAATACAGTTCCTCATGTTGTGATGATCCCCCCATCATGAAATTACTCTTGTTACTACTTTATAACTGTAATTATATATATTACTATGAATCATAATGTAAACAATTTTGGAGATAAAGGTTTTTTAACAGGGCTGTGACCCACAGGTTGAGAACCACTGCTCTAAGGTTACTGTTTAAAATAATTCAGATCCCACAAATACAGTAGCACATGCCCACAGTGCTGGCACTCAGGAGGCTGAACTGAGTACTAGGTCCCTCAACATTAGACCAGCTTGGGCAACATGGTGGAACCAGGCTGGAAGGAAAAAGATTCCTCAGTCCCACACTTTATATGCTCAATCAGTGTCTGTTGCTGAGGCCCAGAATCTGTGCTACCTTTCTATTTTCTTCCTAATTATTGGGATGTAGATAACCCAACAGTATTAACACAGAGAATGTGACTGCATTTCCATGCATGATTTCAAAGGGAGCATCTACCTGCAGCTCAGACGAACCAGGAGTCCTACCAGCACAGTGATGTCTTCTTTTACCTTTCCACCCACCTCCTTCTTTGCCACAGTGTCTGCTGATGTCTGTGTATCCCAAGGCTTCTCTAAAGCAAAATACATGATAAACACAACCAGAGCCTGCACTGCTCTGAGTTGCATGAGACCCCTGAAGAATCTGGTCTGGCAATCTCATCTTCTACCCTCTTTGCATCTCATTCTCAAGTCCTTCAGAACAAGACTTGTTTCATTTTGCAATTAGCTCCCTAATTCTCTGCTTATGTCCTTCTCTGCCTCTGCTCCTGTAGCCACTGAGGAACAGGGACACTTCCTATACCTATTAAGTCCATCCCTCAAGCCCCGACTCTCCTATGAACCTGGATGATATTTCACTTTCTCCCACATCCAAGTCAGAACCATCACCCATTGATAGATGTGACTGCTTATTTGCTGTGGATTCCCCTTCCTAAACCAGAAATTACAGAAGGGTTTTGTTTGTTTGTTCTTTAGTTCTCATACATGCTTAGTGTGTTCCTTGGTTGATGGTCAAATGCTGAATAAGTAAATAAACTCCAGGAAGAAATGTCTTTGGAAGAGAGCACACAGCAACCCCAGTACCTCCAGGTATGTTTAGATCTAATCAAGCTCTTTCTTGTTAGGAAACAACCTTAGGACAGCAGGAGCGCTCCAGATGCCTGAAAGGAAAGTGAAAGTCAGCAAAGGGCTTAAGACAATGCAGAAGAGGGAGGAGAGAGTTGCTGATGCTGCCCAAAGCACTGCCAGAGCCCAGAGAGAAAGGACCAATGGGAGTGTCCTGGCAGCTCTATGCCCTCCCTTCTTGCCCAAAGAGGACTCTCCTTGCAGTCTCCTGAGTTGTGTGGGAAGTCTGGGGTATTCTAATATTTTACATGCTGTCCTGCCCTTAATTGTCTTTGTCTGAATATCTTTTCTTGCCTAAGGAACACCACCTCTTAAGCCGGTGACCTGCCTATTTCTCTATCCTAACACTGAATTCCTACCCATCCATAGTATGTGTGAGTAGGAGTGGAGGGTGACAATGCACATACAGAGAGGCCTTTTGCTGCATCTGGGTGCTCCTAGGATCAGGGTCATAAGTGTCTGAGCATCCTGCCATGGAAACTTGGCAGCACCATCAACAGCCTGATACCAAGGGAATTCTGGGTAAACCTTGAGGTTAGGGTGTAATGTGAGAAAAAGAGCCAGAAACAAACTGATGTCAGGAAATAAACTATAAACACTGAGATACATCAACCACTAGTCATTAAATTCATACCATTCTACAGCACATATCTGAAGGCCAGATCTGGTGTGACCCCAGGGTGGGGCATGGGGTACCTTAAAGTCTGCCAATCAGGGGTGGACCAGAGCTTTTTTTTTTTTTTTTTTGAGACAGAATTTCTCTGTGTATCCCTGGATATTCAGAAACTTGCTTTGTAGACCAGGCTGGCCTCAAAGTCACAGAGATCTACCTGTCTCTATCTCCAGAGTGCTGGGGTTAAAGGCATGGGCCATCACACCTGACTCAAAGATAGCACTTGGAGATGGTTGACATAAAATGAAAGAACTGCTGAGTCAGAAAGCTACAGCCTCAAACTCTTCTGTTTTTCCCCAAAGAACCACAGAGGTCTGTGGGGAGCTCCTGTGTGGACTGTGACCAGTATTGTTTGTCTGGCTTCTTGCAGGTAATAGACCACTCGGCCTGCTCAGAGGTCACTTCTGTTGCTCTTCTGATGATATTTGAAACACAAGAGCCTGGAGACTGCATGAGTCTTTGGAGATACACTAAGAGACATGGGTGAATGAGTAAACCTAAAAAAAGAAAAAAATGACTTTGGCATCAAATTAATGCTGCTCAAGCAAGCAGTCTGTCTGTCTGTCTGTCTGTCTGTCTCTCTCTCTCTCTGTGTGTGTGTTTCTTTGTGTCTCTCAATATATGAGCATGCATGTCTCTGTGTGTGTGTCTGTGTGAACGTGTGTGTCTCTGTGTCTCTCAGTGTATGAGTGTGCATGTCTGTGTGTGTGTCTTTCTCTGTGAGTGTGTGTTTCTCTGTGTGAGTACATGTATCTTTGTATGTGTGTGTGTAGCAAGGGATAGACTTTCAAGACATTTGTTATGTGGGACTGATTACCTACCAAGTGCTCAATATACTTTTGTACCTACTAAGTTCTCAATGCACATTTGTTGGAGAAACTCCTGATGTTCGTTGCTTTCTCAGACAGCTCATGAATATATACAATTGTTATTTTTCACTGTAAACTGCTTTAGAAGCTGGATCATAGTTTAAAATTTTCATTGCTTTTCAAATTAATGTATTTTTTTTTGTTAAGACATTGGAAAATTGAAAGAATCCTAAGAGGAAAACAAAATGGCCTATAATGCCATCACCCAGACTACATTTTCTAACATTCTTGCTGTTACAAGGTCACTATTGCTGTGAAGAAAAACCATGAGGAAAAGAAAGTTGAGGAAGAAAGGGTGTGTTTGGCTTACACATCTTTAATCAGGGTCTATGGAGTCTTTAATCAGGGTCTATGGAGGGAAAGATGCAAGACAGGAACCCAGAAACCTGAAATAAACAGGAACCTAGAGGCAGAGCTGATGCAGAAACCATGGAGGGGTGCTGCTTACTGGCTTGCTCCTTATAGATTACACAGCCTGCTTTCTTGTAGAACCCAGAACCACCAGCTCAGGGGTGGCCCCACACATAATGAACTGGGCCCTCCCTATCTGTCACCCTATAGGTTTGCCTACAGTCCATTCCTATGGAAGTGTTTTCTCAATTGAGGTTCCCTCCTCCTCCTCCCTCTTCCCTCCTCCCTCCTTCCTCTTCCCTCCTACCTCCTCCCTCTTCTTAGACGACTCTAGCTTGTGTCAAGTTGACACAAAACCAGGCAGCTCACCTTCCATGTATTTGGGGTAGGGAGATGATTTGTTGTTTTTCTGTTCTACTTTTACCTTGAGTAATACATGCTGAGCATTTAATAGAATAATAGTACATGTTAACTGAATAGTTTACATCCAATTATATATAGTGATAGAACTGATTTAACCAATTCAGTGTTTTGGATGCTTTTGTTTTACATTTTATAATATGGTGATAAATATTCTATCCTTAAAAATTCATAAAGCTGGGATAATATTCTAGAAGTTAACATGTTGGGTCAAATTGTATGAGCAATTAAAACAGTGATTTAACTGGCCAAATTGCCCTGCTAATGGATGCTTGTTTTATCAGTCACTGAAAGTCCCCAAGGTGTCCAAGGTGCCTGTGATGTCTTCCTTAAGGAACATATTTGCCACTACTGGAGATTTTGCTACATTAGAAAGAAAAAAAAAATGTAACAATACATAGAAAATGACAAAATCAGAATCCCTAATGCTTTTACGACTGGGCCAGGCATGGTGGTGCCCACTGCAGTCCCAGCACTCAGGTGGCAAGGACAGGTGGGTCAGCCCCAAATGGAGATCAGTTAGATTTCCAAGTCAACTAGGGCTACAACGAGACCCTATCTACACACATGCGCGCGCACACACACACACCAACTTTCACATATTATTATTATGTAAGCTTTAGTGAGTACAAACTCTAAAATGTAACTGCAGTGATATGAGTGACTAGAGCTGCCCTTGATGCTTTTTTTTTAAGTTTCAGCTCTATGTATAATATATGCACTGCACACCATCAGTTTTAATTTTTTTAACATTAATCTATAAGGTTTATTGCACAGTTGGGAGGTAGCAGGAAAGTGGCAACAAGTTTAATAGAAAAGCTCTTGTCACTTGTCATTCCAGGCACTAGCAGATGGACATGGGGACAAGACATAGTACTCTGAGGTGCTGGTGTCAAGCCTTGCATGCTGGAGTCTCCCATGCCTGAGCCAGTTACTAAACAAAATAAAAAGCTGTTTCATGCTGCTGAGTGGGCAGTCTCCATTGTTACTTTAATGGTCTTGTGGTCTACTCCCTGGCCTTCTGGTATCCACAAACACTTTTCTCTTCCATAAGTCTCCGTGAACACTGCCCAACACTGTTAGAAGGCACTTAGTGAGCCTGAAGAGGCTGAGAGAAGGAAGATTTGTTCAAAAGCAGCAGGGTTTAGTAAGGCCAGCAGACCTTCCAAACACTGGGAAAAGACTTTCGGCATCATCTCCCTGAGATATCAATGACCAGGGCACAGGCAGCCCACAATCACTTTCGAATACAGAGGCCCTTTTAAATTTGTTGTGACAGTTACCCTGACTCGTCAGTATGAACACATGATGTTTTGGTAGCTGGTTGGATGTTCAGGCCACACAGATGCTAACTAAACACTCTGTGCATCCGGCTAGGACTTGAACCCCTTTGCTTTTGTGCTATGTGCGTGTGGGTGTGCCCCTCTCCAGGGTAGAGATCAGAGGTCAGCATCACTCTCCACCTTAGTATTTAAGATAAGGTCTCTCTTTGATCAGGAAGCTCCTCAGTTCACTACGCTGAGGTATTCCAGGGGTCTGTCCTGCTTCTGCTTTTCCAGCTTGGGGTTACATGTGTGTGTGGTGCTGGAGCTCTGAACAGCAGAGACCTTCCCGACTGAGTAGCCTCTCAAGTCTCTGTGTTTGTTCCTTACACATTTACACTTGGTATGGTCCAATTTCTCTGTGGGTCTTCCTCCATTCTAGTCAGTCACCCCTTTACCCCAGTTAGCCACGATTTTGGCTCCACCCCCATCTCTGGCCAGGAACACAGTTCTGTGGCTCTCTCAGAGGGAACTGGTGTTAACAGGATTTAGCCTCAGTCTTTTCTGCAGTCTTGTCATCGGAGTGCTGTTCTTGGCACATTTTCTTTGATTTTTTCACCCTTCCGTGACAGTCATGTCCCATTCAGGCAGCGTCTCCTAAATTCACAGGTACCTTGTCTATCCCTGCCCCTCCCACCTTCCTCCAGCTCTTATCCACTTGCTTCCAGTTCTCTTCTCTTCCCTTGTTTCTTTGCTCATTTCATGAGGCAGAAAAAGGCCTTATTTTGACTGCTGAGTAACACACTACTTGTCAAGGAAAGAAACAGAATTTTCTATCTACCCTTACACGGAGCACCCAATGGGGTAGCGTGTCCTTTCCTGATGAAAGTGGCTTGGAGACCCATCTGAAACAGTGGGCAGAGGATGCTAATCTCAGCAAATCTTGAAAGAGGAGCAACCTGGAGCAGTGAGGCAATGAGGCCTCAGACTAAAGGGCCAGGAAAAGATATTTGAATAAATCTCAGAGACTAGATTTGTTCAGTTAAACATATGCAGTAATTACCGCCTAGTATTATGTGTTCAGCCCTCTAGATTGGCAGTATATTTGTGTATATTTCCTTAGCTATGGGGATTACATGGCTTCTAAAATCCTGTCTAGTTCCCCAAAACATTATAACAGAATAACTTCTCATGTATCTTATAAGCCTTTATAGTCTGTCTTAAGAATCTAGCCATTCCATTTGTTTGCATTCCACCTGGCATTGCATTGAGAGCTCAATACTACTGATTCCTGATTTACAAAGAAACTACTGGAAGCCAAAATTACTTTAACACTTTCTGAGAGGCATTTAAATATACTTTAAATATTCAAAGGAAATTGAAGTAGGGGAATTTTATAATCCTTTACCCCTTAAGTAAAATTCTATAGCACTTTTAATAAAATGCAATGCATGCTAATTTGTTTGATTTTGTTTAGTAAAGAAGCTATTTTTGATTCACGACTCTTAAATTCATTAATTACTGCATTTACCTTTAATTTATTAAAGATAAGAAATCTCTTAATTTAGCTTTTTATATCCTCCATATACTTTAAGAGATTCAAGTTTTAAAAAATTTATTTAATCTTCAATATACTTTCAAGGTTTTAAATTTCATATTGCAAAACAGGGAAAATTTGAATTACATTTCTGGTCATATGAATATTGAACATGAGTTGGTTGATTGCAGGATCACTCACACACAGTGGAAAATTTGTTAATTTTCCTAACAGCAGAGCTGTTGGGAGGCAGTAATGGAGAATAATAGAATTATACTGACCTTGGATCTTGTGGGTCGTCAGCACTAATGTTACTTTCTCTCCCTCAAGAGCTGATGCATGCACTTGCTTTTTTTTTTTTTTTTTTTAGTATTGTGAAGCATAGTGAGGACATCTTTCTACAGTAATGAATTAGTGCCCTTTCCATGCCATTCTCATTCTCATTAAATGTCAGAATCACTGCCTTCCATATGTTTTTCATTAAATGATTCAAACAGTATAGATATAAATTTTTTTATTTTGTTTTATGTGCATTGGTGTTTTGCCTGCATGCCTGTAGAAGAATGTTGGATCTCCTGAACTGGAGTTACAGACAGTTATGAGCTACTGTGTGGGTGCTGGAATCAAACCTCAGTTCCCTGGAAAAGCAACCAATACTCTTCACTGCTGAGCCCCTTGGTTTTGAACATGTACTAGTCACCATCATATTTTAATAATTAAAAGCAACAGGTCTTCTTCCCAGGAACTAACCCACTGTACATGGCATGCTAAGGGTCCTCTTCCCAGGGACTATCTTTTAGGAAGCTGAGTACCAATTCAGCAACTAAAGACTCATAAATAACTGTGAGCCTTGCCTGAAGCCCAGAGCTCGGTGCAATGGGAAAACAGGGATGCAGAAGCTGTTAAAAACCCCACTGGACATGGAAGTAGAACAGGAACATGTAAGCTGGCATTTCTGAAATCTCTGGCAATGATTTGATGTTTCAGGGCCCCATGGTATAACAATAGAGACATAGGCTTTGGGATCTTATTCTTGTCTTGGTAGTTAGCTTTCCTGTGAGATTTAGTATTTCAGTTCCCGGCATTCTAATTTACTGTGTGTGTGTGTGTGTGTGTGTGTGTGTGTGTGTGTGTGTGTGTGTGTGTGTGTATGTGTGTGTACCTAGACATTAAGAGTTCAAAATTGGCTTTCTTCCTTATACTCTCTACCTTATTTTTTGTGGTAGTCTCTTGCTAAAAGCTGGAGCTCTTATATTTGGTTCATCTGCCTGGCCTGCAAATGCCAGAAATCTTCCTGTCCCTAATATACTTAGCAATGGGATCACAGGTATGTGTGCTTTTCAAGATGAGGATTCTAGAGAATCAAATTTAGTTCCTCATGCAAACAACATTATCAACTAAGCCATCCTGCAGCCTCCAGTTTCCTTCTGACTGAAACAGATGATGACGTGAATGGTACTCTATGGTTCCTAGTGTAAGCAAAGATCAACAGAATTCATGCCTATAAAGTGTTACAGAGGGTGACAGGTATTTATTTTCATGCAACACTAAATTAGTATTTACTAACTTACTTTTAAACTGATAAATAATGTGTCAAGCATGTAAGCATATTTATTTTGTGAATGTGCATGTGTGTATGTGTGTGGTACATGTATGTGTGTATGTTGTGCATGCATGTGGGGGGGGCAATACAAACCACAGTGTGCTTGTGACTATCTGAGGATACCTTCTGGTGTCCTCCCCTTCTCCCTTGTTTGAGGAAGGATTTCTGTTTACATAAGCAGCTTACTGGCCCACAAATTTCCAGAGTCTCTAGTCTTTGCCTCCTGCCTTGTTGTAGGAACACTGGATTTACACATGATAAATACAGTGCCTGTTATGAGTATCCTATCTGGGCATCTCTGGTGGTGGGAAAGTGAGGAATCTAAGGCACAGACTCACTTAAAACAAATGGCAGACCTGCAGACTTGTTTATTGCAGATATGGGGCAGACAAACCTATATCCCCCGATCCTGATTTCCCATTGGCAGCTGGAGACTCCCCTAGCTGTGTTGTTCCTCATTTATTGGCCTCCAGAATGATGATGAGCATGCATCATCAATCACCAGGAGCTGTGGTTGACTCCAAGCTTTCTCAGCAGGAATCTGCTAGTGCTCATGTCTAGGCACATTACCAGGAACAGGGCAACTGTAGTTTCATCAGGCTGGCTGGCTGCGGTCCCCTACAAGTGTCTAGCTTTTATGTGGGATTTTGGAGTTCAGACTCAGACCCTCAGAGTTGCCCAGTGTAAGAGTTGGTGCTATTTAAGTTAACAGAATCTAGACATACCTGTGTGGGATTTTCTTGGTTAGACTTTGGGCTTGCCTGGGAGGTTTCTCTTGATTAGGTTAATGTATGAAGTGCTCAAGAGACAAAGGCAGGAAGACCTCTGAGTTTGAGGGCAACCTGGTCTACAAAGTGAGTTCCAGGACAGCCAGGGCTACAGAAAACGTACAAAACATACAAACAAACAAACATACAAAACAAAACAAAAACACAAAAAAAAATCTGGAAAGAGAGGGAGGGGTATACTAAAAGTAGATGATACCATTTC
Organism: Sigmodon hispidus; assembly: GCA_004025045.1. Classification (NCBI taxonomy): domain Eukaryota; kingdom Metazoa; phylum Chordata; class Mammalia; order Rodentia; family Cricetidae; genus Sigmodon; species Sigmodon hispidus. The sequence goes on along the minus strand of PVIH01005949.1, from coordinate 49,905 downwards.
TTAGATTCAGGCCTTGAACTGTACAAACTGGAGAAAGTGAGATGAACATATTCATTATTTTCTGCCTCCTGGCTGTAGATATGATGTGATCAGCTGCTTCAAGCTCCAATTTGATTTCCCAGCTACCATAGACTCTATCCTTAAACTGTGAGCTCCAAACCCTTGTGTTAGTTAGGGTTTCTATTACAGTAAAGAGACACCATGACCATGGCAACTCCTATAAAGGAAAACACTTAGTTGGAGTGGCTTACAGTTTCACAGGTTCAGTCCATTATCATCATGTAGGGACTTGGTGACGTGCAGTCAGACATGGCACTGGAGAAAGAGCTGAGGATGCTACACATCTAGCTGAAGGCAACATGAAGGGAATTGTGTTTCACACTGGGCATAGCTTGAACGTAAGAGACCCCAGAGCCACCCCAACAGTGGCATACTCATTCCAACAAGGCCTATTCTTGTTGTGTTCCTGATAATGCCACTCCCTTTGAGGACCATTTTCTTTCAAACCAACACATTCCACTCCCTGGCCCCCATAGGCTGGTAGCCATATCATAGTGCAAAAAAAAAAAAAAATGCATTCAGTCCAACTTTGAAAGTCCCCATAGTCTATAATAGTCTCAAACTTATTTAAAAGTCCAGAGTTCCAAGTCTCTTCTGTGATTCATGCAATCTCTTAACTGTAATCCCCTAGAAAATCAAAGTCAAAAAGCAGATCCCATACTTCCAACATATATTGGCACAGATATACATTACCATTCCAACATTTAAAAATGGGAGGATAGTGATGAAATACCGGACCAAAGAAAGGCCGAAATGGAGCTGGGCAAACTCTACTTTGCATCTCTATGTCTGATGTCAAAGCTCTCTTCAGTCCTCCAACTCTGTTTAGCTTTGTTGACTGTGACACACTTTCTGTTGGGCTTGTTCCACTGCCTATTGGCAGATTTCCTTGACAGGGACCCATGACTCTGACATTCCAACATCATGGGATGTCAAAGGCAATGCAGGTTTCTCCTTCACAGCTTCATGCAACGGCCACTCTGGGCCTCCATTCAGGAACACCCTTGACAAAGTTCCTTAGTGGTGGAGGAATATTCCACATTCCCTTTCTCCTATCTTTGCCTCTAAAACCAGAACCATGTGACTGAAGCTGCCAAGCTGTGTCACTTCCTGGGCTGGAACATAGTCCCTCATTCAGTTACATCCTCACCAGCTTTCACTTCACTGCCTAAGCTTGGCTGTCCTGAAACTGCATCTATAGACCAGGCTGGCCTCAAACTCAGAGATCCACCAGCCTCTGCTCTAGAGCTCTGGGGTTAAAGTCGGGCACCATTACACCTGGCTCTAAGATGTTCTTTAATTCTGTTTCACAAGTTAGAAACTTGTGGGATCTGGGTGAGATCTCTCTCTGAGGTCACCACTGCCTTTATTCCATTTCTTAATCTGGTTGTCTCCTTGAACACAAGACTTGGTTCCATCCCACTTCCTAATGCTCGTTTTTTCCCTTAAATTGCACATTTTGTATTTTTCTTTGCCCAGCTTGCTCTTTTTCATTGTAAATCTTCATTAGAGTCAACATAATAATCATATAACAGAGTGCTTTGTTTTGAGATTCCTCAGCCAAGGGAGTTAATCAGAATCTTTTCAGTTAAGTCTTAGGCAGACTCTTTGGACAAGGACAAAAGTTATCAACATTCTTCACCACAGTATCACAAGAATGATCTTTAGGCCACATACTAAATTCTTCTCTGAAACCTCTTGTTCCAGGCTCCCAAAGTTCAAGTTATTCTCAGCACCACTCTCTTCCATATTCCCACCAAGATGGCCCACTAAATCCCACATAAAGCATTCAAATTCTTTTCTAATCTATAGTCCCAAAGTCCAAATTCCTCCAAACAAAAACATGGTCTGGCCCATCACAACAATACTCCACTTCTTGTAACAACTTGTATTAGTTAGGGTTTCTATTGCTGTAAAGAGACACCATGACTACAGCGACTCTTATAAAGGAAAATATTTCATTAAAGTATCTCTACAGTTTTAGAAGTTTAGTCCATTATCGTCATGACAGGACATGGTACTGGAAAAGAGCTGAGAGTTCTACATCTTGATCTGTAAGCAACAGGAAGTGAACTGTGTTCCACATTGGGTATAGCTTGAGCATAGACCTCAAAGTCCCCCATCTCATCCACCATAGACACCCTCCTTCCTAAGAGTACCACTCCCTCAGTGCCACTCCCACTTGTTGGGAGCCAAAGTCAACTTAGCCATATTTTATAAATTAGGTCCTACAGATATCCATTTCCTAGAAGCTACATCCTTATTGTTTTAGGTAGTCTCCTTTGACTCTCTCAGCTCAGCAGGTGATATCCTCCAGGCCCTCAACTGATAACAGACTTCCATATCAATTCTACCCTGTCTGTTGCTTCCTCTCACAGGCTTGCCACATTCTTTTGTATATCCCACCCCCTTTCCTCCCAGCTACCTGCATGGCAGAGACTCTGTATAAATATTGGCTGTAACAATAAAGCAGAGGAGGACTTGAACAGAGAGATTTGTCTTGTCCTTCCGTTCTTGTGTTCCTGCCTTCCATTTGTTTCATTCCTAGATTCAGGTCCACACTGAAGACCCTGCTGGCTGGGGCACCCACTCCCTCTGGGGCCACTCCCACTCCCTGCAGGGCCACTCCCTATCAAACCACCTGAGACCCTTCCTCCTTTAAGTTGCTTTTGTTAGGATACTTTGTCACAGAAACAGGAAAGAAAATGTATATACACAGCACATACTTTATCCATCAGCCACCTCTTCAGCCCCTACAATATGTTTTGATACATACACACTCACACTATGGGATGGTCAAATTGAGCTAAGGGACATATCTATTACTCAGCAGTTACTATGTTTGTGAAAACATTTTCAAGATTATATCATATTGCTGATTCTTTCACCAGGTTGTACAGCAAATCTCCCAAACTTGCTCCTCTTTCCTAACTGAAGCCTGATTTAACCACTAGGCAGCCTCTCTCTATTCATCCCCAGCCATCCCAGCTCTTATTGGCTATCATTGTGTTCCTCCGTCTATGAGATCATAAGGTCTTTATGTGCCTATCTTATTTTGTTTAACATGATGTGTTCCAAGTTCACAAATATTGCTGCAAATGATAGGATTTTGTGCCCTGTAGGGAGTGAATAGTATTTTATTGTGCATATACCATTTTTTTTTGTGCTCATCCACTGATAAAAAACTTGTTGATTCCATACCTTGGCTATCAAAGACATCTTTCTGGCATTGATTTCATGTTCTTTCAATACATTCCCAGTAACATATATTGATTACTGACATATGACTTGGCAATTCTAGTTTTGAATTTTTAAGGAAACTTTATATTGCTTTTCATAATTTACCTTTCTTAATTACAAATTTCACAATTTACACTCCTTAGCAGTTTTCTTTCATACATTTGGGTTTACTTAAGTACATCTATTTCAAAGATATTTTGATATCGTTATTTCACAGAATTTCACTTGCTTCAGTGGAGGACAACCTTTAAAAAGAAACAATGTTTTCAAATTCTAGCTACAGACTAAGGCCTGCCAGAGGCTCTGGACTGAACCAAACCTGGTATCTCTCTCTCTTTTTTTAAAGGCAAAATTTAGTAAGCTTAAGAGGATTAGAAGCAGACTGGCACCAACTTGGATTTCTCCCTTCAGAAGACAGAAGGAGATGTACAAAGAAAATCATTTCCTCAGCATGTAATTTGCTGCTCTCTCATGCCCCATCCCCTGACATCTTGATTCTTCAGGGCCAGCTTCCCACGCTCCAGAAGACGAGAAGGGCAGCACTCAGCTGCTCCAAGCCAGCATGTTTTTGTTTGTTTTTTAATGCCTTTTGTTTTATCTTCTTATATTTTTTTATGCTTGGCCATTTTCTTTTAGAAGCCTGTTCTTTTCTAATAAGAGACAGAGAGGGAGTAGATCCAGAGGTACGGAAAATGAGGAGGACCTGAGAGGGATAGATTGAGGGGAAACTGTAATCAGGATGTAATGTTTGAGAAAAATAACCTATTTTTAATAAAAAAGAAAAGAGAGCAACATCAAAAACCCCACCACGACTGCCAAAACTTATGGAATAAAATGTTCATTTGTGTTTATGAGTTCAGAGGAAGAAGAATCTGCCACTCTTGGGCCATGTGGCAGCAAGCAGCAGATATGGAGGATCAGGAAGGTGAGGGCTCACATCTTGAACCACAAGCACAAAACAAAAGGAAATGGAGTAGGTGAATCTTTAAGCTCTTAGAGCCTGCAGTGATGTACTTCCAGCAAGGCTACATCTCCCCCTAAACTTCCCCACTACGCCACTAATGGACTCTAAGTGTTTATTTTGTTTAAATCATTGCAAATGCTGTTCTTTAAAATTTTAAAAACATTTTATTATGAATAACGTCTCATTTTTTTAAATCTATGTATCCCCTTGTTCAAACTCCCTTCCCCTTTCATCCCTCCCAGTCACTCTCTTTTCTCTCCATCACTTTATCTCCTCCTCTGAGCAAGGGCAGGAGGTCCCAAATTCCCAAGAGGGCTTAGTTCAGCATCTATTCCAGGCAAGTCTGATTTCCTCATCCCAACATCAAGTCTGGGTCCTCTGGAGGGAATGGAGATGCCGGTCCAAGGTGTTTCAGATCCCAAGCTGTTCAGTGGTTGTGGTTTGCAGCCAGCCTGTTTTTAAAGGTATGCTGTCTGCACTCACTGTTGACTTTTTGATGCCATACATTATATCTCCATTCTAAATTCCTATCCAAAAACTCCTCAAAAATTATTTCTAATCCCCAAAGAGAAAATTGGTTTTCTTACAGGATAAATATTAGATTTGGCTATATGACATGACACATTGCACATTGATTAAAATTAGCAGTGAGGGGGAGGGACTCCAAAGCCATCTTTCCTGGGGAATGATAAAGGCTAAGACAATAGCCTAGAAGCGGGCTTTCAGATTTCTTTAAAAAGTGTTTTCAAACTTAGAACAATCTAGATTTTTAAGTCATGAGAAATACCTCTGTCTACCCCTGTCAGTAGAGATAAGGACAAACCCTCGGATATCTGCAGATGGTGTGCCCAAGAATAAACACAAGTTAATAAGAGTGAGGGACAATACTTCCTAGGCTACTTTCAAAACTACTAAATTTGAGCCCAGAACTTGGTGTATTTACCATCCTTTGCAATTTGTTTTATAAATGAAATTTGTGCCTGAAAATATAATGTGAATTATTACAACAGTCAGATATTATTTTGGAAATAATTATACTGCAATTTATTGTAAACACATTCTTTTTTTTTTTTCTAAAACTCTTTATTTATTTATTTATTTATTTTGCCTTGGTGTTTGCCTGGAACTGAAACTACAGACAGTTGTGAGCTGCCATGTGGGTGCTGGGAATCGAACCCGGGTCCTCTGGAAGAGCAGACGGTGCTCTTAACCGCTGAGCCATCTCTCCAGCCCCCGTAAACACATTCTTACCCTCAATATTTTACTGAACGAGTTAAACATCCACTCAGAAATAGAGAGCATACATTTTAGAATCTTTTATTAGGAAATGAAATTCATACTAAGAACATCTACAAAACACACAAAAAGTCATTTGCTAAGTTCCTATTTTCTATTTCATTCAATTACTCAGCATTTATTGACTAGTGTCAGCCATTGTTTAGCACCATACACAGACACACACCACACACACAGTCACACACACACATACACACAGCTGTTAACAAGCCAAGAGATAGAAACATCTGTCAATTACAGATGACATTCCAGTAACCTTTAGGCTCTTTCTAGAATATGGGCTAAGACAGGATCCTCCCATTTTAAAGAGCTTTAGATGTATTTCACTGTGACTTGTATTTAAAGGAGTGCCTGTGAAAATGGTCTCAATTCTAGTCCATGCATCTGTGAAAGCTTATAAGAAATAAAGCACTAAAAAAAGAAATATCATGTTCCTTAGCTTTTGGGCTTTCCTTTGATCATCTATTTTTTGCCATTTTATAGAAAAGTTCTGGGAGTAGAACCATGATTTAAATTGGTTATTTGTGTCCCAAGAACTTAATCTTAAAACTTGGTATTTAATTAGCACTTAATTAGATGTACTAGAGAAAGTGAGTAACTTAAGAATACAGGTATTTATGGTAATATCAAAACAGAAGAAACTGCCACGGCAGAGATCTTCTTAAACAAAAGATATCCAAATAGTCTCAAGAAGAACGGTTTGTGTTGTCATGTTCTCTTACAACTGTCTGGGATTGCCTCCAAGAAATTCTAAAACTGTTTAATTTCTCCCAGAGGACCTTTGGAGAACAACCCAACTCCATAATTGCTACCTTACAGAGTGGGTTCCTCTCGTACCATTAACTAACCACTAGGGCATTAGGGGCGGGATGGCAAAAGACCCAGCACTGAGACTGGGGAGGCAGTGTTTAGGGATGGGAGGGTGAGGCGTGAGACGGGAGTCAGTGCTGGCTCCTCCAAACTGACATACAGGTGAATCTCAATTCTTTCCCAGCACTCATGTTGATGTCACACAGAACTGGATGTCTAAAAGCTTAAATTTTTCTCTTTCATTTTCTTTCCTCCCACCACCTCCCCCAGCACCAAAGGGCATTTAAGCAAATCAAAGTGGGCCCAGAATGCCATTCTTAATGTGGGAAGAACACACATCTAATTTGTCCAGAAAGCAAACAAGGAAGGACTTGAGTGTTTAGCTGTAGAAACAACCAGCTATCAGTCAGAGTCTCTGACCACATTTCCTCATCTGCATCACGCTCTGGGAGAGCATCCCATGTAGTTATTAGAACTGGAATCAATTCCAGGGAAGGTTGCAGTGCAGGTGACATCAAGTCCATGAATCACTAACTACTTCGAATAACCCCACCCCACCCCCCTGCTTTTCAGAACCAACAGTGTTTGCTAACCATCCAGATTCCAGTGACAAAATTTGGTGGTTTTTATTGTCCAACTACCTGTTAACCTCTACCTTTCCACACTAGCCAAGAAACTGTCTCAGTAACCTTGGCTGTACTACAACCACACAAATTAGCTTTCTCTTTGGAGAACCAGGGCCATAGGTACATAAAGCTGGCAATGAGAGTGGTGAAGTGAAACTTCCAGCAGTGATTTCTTCTGAAATATTTGAGAAACTAAGCATATTTATTCAAAATACCAACTATTCCAGATAGACCTCGTCACTAACAGGGAAGATATTTATATATTTAAGTACATATTTGATCCACTGACATCACTCATTTACAGAACATGTTTTTACAAAAAGAGAAAAAGCTTTATTTAATAAGGTCTTTTTCTTTCAATATTATCATCCTAACCATTGTTACAACATAAAGATATGGTTGAAGAATTTCTCTTCTCAAAGAATGCCTTGTATCCCCTTCAACCAAGTAGGCACACATTGGGAGCATGCCAGGAAGTGGAAACAGGCTCCTATATAAAACTGGATTTTTATATGTACATTAAAACAGGATTCTACCTGTATTGCAGTAAGAGTACACCATTAAAACTTTTTTTTGTGTGTGTGCAAAGGCAAAAATAGATTTATTTTTTTTCTATTTTCTGGCAATAGCTTCAATTTTGAACGTGCTTTAAAAAGCTTTCTTTAGCTTGAAAAGTTTATGCAAATCAAGCTCAAAATTTCTACAGCGTGCCTTAAGAACTCTATTTTGACTCACTCCAAGACAGTATCAGTGGTGTCATTTGCCTACAGAAAACCAACAGCGGCCAGCCATTGGTTTTTCAGATGGCGAGAAGGGTGCCATTAAGTTTCCAGGCCAGAAGGTTCCCTTTCTTCCCTTCTCAACCCAGGCCCAGGCGAGGGTGGGAACAGGGCGAGGTGGCCGCACCTGTGGGCCTGCTGGGTGCGCGGCCAGCTTGCCCAGCTCGGGTGGGGCGAACCGGACGCGCTCGGCTCAGTCCCCCGGGTCCCCGCACACACCCGGACTGGTGGGGTGCGGGGCACGGTCGGCAGCGCTGTTTATGGCACCCCGGACGCATCCTCCCCGGGCCCGCGTGCCTACGCGCTCCCAGCTGCCGTGGGATTGGGCCGCCCCCGAGCCCGCGCCGAGCTCAGCCACGCCGGCCCCCGCCCCGGGCCCGCGGCCGCCCACGCCGGGATCTGCGTCACTCGGCCGGGCGTGGGCGGGAGCCGGAGCGGCGAATGGAGCAAGAGCGGAATCTCCCGATGTGACAGCGCGCGGGGCGGGGGCGGGGGCGGCGGAGGTGGCGGGGGAGGGAGGGAGGGGTGGCGGGAGAGGCCGAGGGAGGGCGCCCGGGGCCGCCGCCGCCGCCACCGCCGCCACCGCCGCCACCGCCGTCCGCCTCCGCCGGAGCCTCCGCCCGCGCGGCCGACCGAGCGAGCGCCGTCGGGGCGGGCGGGGGACGGAGCGCGCGCCCACCGCGTCCCTGCCCCCCTCGATGGGCGCGGGGGCGTCCGGGCCGCTGCAGCCGCCGCAGGAGCCAGGCTGAGACGTCGTCGCGGAGCGCCGCAGCCGCGGGCCGCCGAGGTACCGGGCGGGTCTGGGGCTGGAGCAGGGATCGGGGGCGTCCTGATGGGCAGGGGGCGCGGGGCGGGCAGCGGGGGTGGGGGGAGCCAGCGCCGCCGTGACCCGGGACTTCCTAAAAGTGCCGCTTCGTCTCCGTTTTCTTCCTGTTATCCGCCCCTTCATACTGTAGTTCTCTTTTCAAAGCGGAAGGAGAGTTTTGCTTGGAAGTGGCTCTCAGAAACTTGGCACCTAGGTGCAGGGAAGCGAGACTCGCCGAGCCTCCGAGGCTGAGCGGGGAGTATGCAGACACGTGTAGGACATAGAAGCGTTGGCTGCAGGTGTGTGACCTTATGGAGACAAACACCGAAGTACAACTGGACATCTGCAAAGAGGCTCCTGGGGTAGAGCTGGAATGTGCGTTTGTAGGTTGCGCTGACCAGGTTTTGCAGGGTTGACCAGAAGGAACCATGCCCTGGCTCAGGGAGGCTTGGGAAATTTTGGAGTGCCTGTTCATTTACAGTTTGATCCGAAAGAGCTGGTTTGGAGTAATTTGTCACCACGGATTGGTTTGCCAGTGACGTGCCTGCCAACTTTACGGAGTGCAAAGATCAGAATCTCTGACGGAGATCCTGGGATCTCATTTAAAAATATTTTGGCAGTTTTAATAGGTAATATTAAATTGCAGAGGAGCGGGATTTAAAATAGATTAGTCACACCCGAAATCCCTCGCTGTTTTGTATATGCAGCGAATTACCCTTTTTAAATATTCACTTTTTGAAATTTCTTTTTTGTAGAATATATGTTATGATGTTTATAATTCCTGTTCCGGTTTTAAGAAGAGCTGTTGGAGAGAGGATGTATAAGATGTTTTGGGTGGAGGTTGTCTTCCTTACGTTGACTGCCCTGCTTCTATGCCAGTACAAGTGACTTTAATTGAAGGATTCTTTCTCCACCTTACATCATTTCAGACATTTAATTCTATTCTTTCATTAAGCGTAAGCAGATTAATAAGGATGATGTTGAGAATTTGTAGATGGGCATCCAGGTCGGCTTTCTTCATCCATCCCTGTTTCCAGTTTAGAAAATAATTTCAAGGAACGCTAGGGAGATTTTTGTTTGTCTTTACTTTCTTGATGTGAACATCATTGCTTAGCCTGCTGTCCCACTACTGAGCACCCGTTTTATCTTTTGATGCCGAGTCTCCTGTTATGTGGGACTGTACCAGGAGGCAAACAAGGAGGCATTGGATGCTTTATTTCATTCTATTCCTTGCATGGCAATGCATTTTCGATGACAAATTCTTAAGATTGATATAGCAGATACAGGAAATTTCAGTGAGATATGTCTAATAAATTATGTCAAATAAGTAAATGGGTGTAATTGCATAATGTATCTAAACTCCATGTTTTTCTTTAGGCTTGCTGCTTAGAAGCAATCACTGCCCTGTAGAAGGCCTAGCTTGTTTCCTCTTTGTTATTTAGACAATTGGCTAAAGCATGTCATATCTTCTTCTATTTCAACTTTAGGTACATAATGACTTATTAAAATTTGTGCTGTAGATGCTTTGAAATTGTGAACTGAGGCAGACCTTTGAAAAATCTGTTTCATGAACAAATTTTAGAGTACAAAATGGTTGGATGGAAACAAGTGTGTTAGATTTTTGTGTTTGGCAACTCAGACTCCGTCCTACAGCTAGGCCTTGGCTGTCATTGTAATAAACCAACCTTCCTTCTTTCCTCCCTCCTTCTCTCCCTCCCTCCTTCTCTCCCTCCCTCCCTTCCTTCCTTCCTTCCTTCCTTCCTTCCTTTGGAAAGCTCTGTATCTGACATAATGTGAAAACTGTGTTCTGGATACCACAGGGCCATCATGTATTTGACTACTTTCATGAAAGTGTCCATTTTATGAACAGTTTAAGATCATGTTAATGTACAGCTTCTTCGTGTGTGCATATTTCATTGTAGATTTTATCAAATATATTACAGAATAAAAAACAGCCACTTGAGTATAGTGTAAGATTTCTGGCTGCTTTTCTTGGGTCTCTGTCTCACCTGTTTCTTTTGATTTCCTGAGTGGTAGATAAAAGAATAACGTGGTTATTACACTAAGTGCAAATTTCCTTTCTGATGTGACATGTTCAATAACTCGTACAGTAGGAGAATATACTCTCTCATCTTAATAATGGAACAAATTTCAGAAGTTGATGCTGGGAAAAAAGCATTACTCCTCATCTTGAGAATTCTCACAGCTAAAACATATCATTAACTTTTCAAATAATATGTCATTTTTCAACACTGTGTTTAGGGACTGTACATTAATTTACATGATACATTAATACTTCTCATGAGGAACTTCTGAAGACCATCGTGTTCATATATGTATGCATTTTGTGTGCTGTAGTCTACCAAGGCGCTCTTACTGCCTATCAGATAGAGTTCCCATCCATCACAGGAGATGCTAGGGTTTGTCTGCTGATATTATTGTGTAGTTTGTTTAGTAGCCAAGTAAGTCTGATTTATCTTTTTCTAATTTGAATAAATGTGTTTTAACTTACCCTTTCATTATCTGGACTGAATATTATTCTTAATTATATAATATTAATATTATTATTCAGAATTGAGGGAAGATTCCATAGAGAAGAATTCTTTAATTTTCCCAAATTATTAGAAGTCAAGGGTGAACAATAAGACCTGAAATTGTGTTAAGATTTATCACTGTGGGCTCGAGAGTGTAGCTCATGGTAGAGTGTGTACATAGCATGTTTCTGACTGGTTGTTAGAACTTTTAACATCAACAAAGCCCAATCAAGGCAGACACTGCCCCATGCTTCCTGACAAGTGTGTCTTGGAGTGTCTTTTGGAACTTGAAATGCACAGGAACTGGGCAGTCTCCATTAAATGTAACTGAATCACATGTAAGTTCCGGAGTCTAGAATTGGAGATGAAAAAAATGCCATTTCCTACAGGCTCCTCCTTTCCTAGGCTGAACTTCTGAGTCTCATCCTTTGTAGTGGTTACTGCTCCCATCTCCTGAGCCTCTCTGCTTCCAAGCTACTCTTTGAAACTTGCTGGTACTTCAGAGGCTTTATAAGGCCTCTTCATATTTAAAATCACTTGTTAGGGGCAGCAGATCTCCTTTAGATGTTAAGAGATAAGCAGCCTACTAGAAATAATTCCCCTTTATCTGTAAGTGACGTAACACTTGAGGTCTTCACTAAGGGTTTTCATAATGTCTAACAGGTTGTTTATAACTCTGTAACCTTGAAGTGAAAATTCAGACTGTGTTGCATAAATAAATCAGGCTTTACCAAGATTTTGCTCTTGGTACCTCACTAGTTTTTGGAGAGTCTTCTGGACTTCCTGAAAGCATATAGAATACATATTTGCAGGTGCTAAATGTGTATGTGACAATCATTCTTACAGCACTGAGAATAAGAATAGACAAAAATCTGTTAAAGGGTAATGATGATTTATGAGATGCTTACTATTTATTTAAAACACACTGAATTGGATTTGTGGGAACACAGGCAAAAATGACCCAGAATTTTTCATGATTGAACAAAGTTCTTGGAAAATGCTGACGTAGGGGCTGACTTCACAGGCAGTGTTGTTAGGGTTCTGACCATGTGTGGTCCCTTACTTAGCGGGCATCTTTTGATATCTGGGGTGACCAGCCTATTGTGAGCCTGCAGCTTAGTCCTCTGTGGAAGTGAAGTGTTGAGATGAGAGAGTGGGGACAGGAGAGGAACGGGAGTGGAAGAATATTCTGCTGCTCCATTACAAGTTTAGTGGGACAGAAGTTGACTGAGGGTGTCCCATTGGAAATGTGGAAGGAGGCCGCTGACCAGCCTAACTTGGACATTGGCTTTCACTGTACATAATTCTTGATGGAAATAGTATTCCACATAGAACACTTTGCTGAGAATAAAGGTGAGGCGATTTGTAAGACCCAGTTCCTATCCTTAGAGTGCCTTGTTTTCAGAGCTGGGTTAAGTCCTTTGTTCTGTATCTCCCTTTGTGTAGCACATTGCATCGTATTTATCACAGTACTTAAACATGTGCTTCTGCTTAACTGGTTCTTCATGAAGGAGTCTTTCCTCAGTGTCCTTAGAGCTGGCTCTGAGCTTCACATGCTGGAATAAATAAAAAATAACAAGGGAGAGTGTTGGACAGAAAGGAAGGAAAACATTACTGTGGGCAGTCTGAAAATCAAGAGAAAATCTACAGCCAGGCTATGTGCAAAAAGTCTTATAGAAAAGGCTATGGAGGAAGTGCCCAGGACAGGGACATGAGAGGAGGTCTGAAAGGCAGGTTTGGGTAGGGAGTCTCTGTATGAGTAGTTTAGATCACTTGTGTTAAGCAATGGGGAAGGCTGCAGAAACGGGACGGGCAAGAATCAACGACAACCAGAATTGGGTGTTTTGGGAAAAGAAAGAAACAGGTTGATGCTGATGATATGGCCTAAATACATGCAGGTTTGAAAACAGAATGGAGAGGGAGATGGCTCAGTGATTAAGAGCACTGACTGTTCTTCCAGAGGACCTGAGTTTGATTCCTAGCATCCACATGGCAGCTAACAACTATCTGTAATTCCAAGATCTGACACCTTTACACAGTTACACACACAGGCAAAACACCAATTCATATAAAATAAAAGTAAATATTAAAAAAAAGAAAAGAAAAAGGATTGGAGAAAAGTCAGATGAGACATTTTAGTCAGGAAAATTTGTGCCATGAGAAGGACTTAAGGGCTGTAAAGAACAGATCTGGGAATTGGGAAGAAGATGAGATCAAACTCATGTTTTGGGGCACCCCAAGCAAAGTTTGGAAGTCCTTGGGTGATAGCAAATTATAGTCCACAAGTACAGTCCAGGCTCATCATTCTTAAGTGTTTCAGGTATGAGAATCACTTTTTCAAATAAAATCCTGCATATACCCAGGGTTATTTTACTTTTAGCCTTATGCTCTCTCACCAACAAATTTAGTTATACTCTAAGTCAGTTTGTAGCTTATGAAATCAGAAGTGTTCTCTTTTTACTTGTAATGAAAAGCTTTATTTTTACTTTGAGATCTTTTTGTAGTGTCTCCAATGCCCCTGAATTACTAAGCCACAGATTCTTAAAGTTTGGGTCAAGACCCCTCATGGGATCATGTAGTTCAGTTTGTGAAGTGGTGGAGGTTTTGACAATAGTAAGTGGCTTTTTTTTTAACTCAATAAGAATCAGATAAATAAATAAAAGATTTAGAATTAAAGGTGTGATGAAGCTGAGGTGTTTCTGATGGTCTCTATTGCCTCCTGCTTCTTTACTAAGGCCTTGGTTCTGAACACAGAACACGTACACTCTGCACATAGCCTTCCTCCACACAGTACCCACAAATGCAATTAATTAGAAAACGGTTGACTCACATTCGAGACTATTATAGGTTATGAATTACATTGTTTTTGCTGTACATACAATGTTTTCTGCTTTTATAGAAACTAATAGTTTAGTTGCAGAAAACAAAGACTATTTTTCTACCACCATTCTTTAGTGGGTTAGTATCTAATTAGCATGTCTGTGTATTGATTATGTTAAGATGTTCGAGTTTAAAATTGCTATTTTGAGTTGCTGATAAATTTTATAAGCACACGACTTTATTAAATTTTGGCTTAAGATTGGGACAGAATTTTTAACAATTTCTGAAATGGCCCTAAACACGCTGCTGCTGTTTTGTTTTACATTGTATGTGACGTGTCATACTCAGCATAAGTTTTTATTTACATTTTATTATATTTATTATAAAATAAATATATTGACCAGCTCTGAAAAATAGTGCAGAGCCATGTCCTGCAACTTCACATGCTTTCTCACAAGGTTTCACTATGTAAAGGCAAGCACATCTACCTCCTTAGCATGTAAATTTGCTTTCATCTTTAGTAAATGCAAAATTGCATGTTTACCAAATAATTGTTTCTTAAAAAGGCTTCCTTATGATTTACTGTTAGTAAATGTTTGGTTTATATAGTCACATATATCTGTACACTAGTGTCTAACAGTTTCTCAGGAGTGGCAGGTAGAGCAGGGTGAAGCTACCTGGTCAAAGGTACAGACACAGATTTGGTGGCTGCCTACAATAACAGTTGGCCACTGGGTATAGAGAGATCATCAAGAAATAATTTGACAGACAAGAAAAGAGAGTTTTGGTTTTTTTTTTTAAAGAAGTCAGAGACATCTGTGGTATCCCTCACTTGTACTGAAATCTTAGCTTAACTAAGGAGGCTGAGGCAGAGGACGACCCAAGACTAGTTTGGCCATCATAGTAAATCCCTCTCCATGCCAATGGCATCTTCAAAGAATGCCTGAACTTAGAACCCAGTGGAAGAAGATGGGGAAGGAAATCAGTGTGCCATTACCAGAGACAAATGAGAACATCTCAGAACTTGGCAAACAGCAAGGAGATTTCCAGGAAGCCCTAGTAAAACTCAGTAGTCCCCTGAGATTTTGGGTAGCCCAAGGGGTCCTGATACAGTGGGCTTGATGACCATGAAAGCCCCATCTCTGTCTTACCTGAATCTTATTCTGTTCCCCTAGCAAAGTAAGAGATGAGTGGAGATCAGAGAGCTTTTCATTTCATTTAACACAGCCTGAAACAGGCAGGTGACTGATGCTGCTCAAGAATGAGCCACTCTGAGAATTATTGTGTGAGGTTTAGGAACATCGTGTGAGTTTGCTGTTTAGTGAGCAATAAGTGGTCTAGTACTAATTCTGAACTATTTTTTTTTTCTGTTTTTGAATTCCTCTTTGTAATGCTGTGGCTATTCTCTATGACTGAGGTGTAGGGTTTGCATGCTTTGCAGGGCAGCAGGGCCCTGGGTTACTTTTTGGAAACAGCAAGAATGAGTCAATGGTTTCTTTAAACTGCAGATTTTATGAAAAGTCTAGACTTGACTTGGTGCTCCATAGTGTCACAGGTATAGTAGTTCTTAGCTGACGGGATTTATTGTATCCTCAGCTACCCATAAATATTGGCGTTAGGACCACTAGATACCCAGCTCAGAGAGATACAGAGTTTGTTTCCAGCTAACTTGACCTTCAGATTGAAGCATGAATGGCTACAGATTTTGTGGAAACAGAAAATCTCATAGGAGTTTTAAATGGGATCAAGTGAATGTATCAAGCTGGTGGGTGTTTAAAAGATCACAGCAGGCTTTGAAGGAGACTGAAGCAATCTTCCAGCAGGAAAGCCTGAGAGAAACCTCTTCCCACTGTGGGTGTGGGTCTTCAGAAATCCCCTCCTGGGACTCTGAGCACTATGTCTGTCTTTCATCTGTTATTTTGGCTTTGGAAATGTACACTTGTTCCCATCATTCTTTACTGCTTTTCCCAGCCTTCAAGGACTTTCTCTCAAGAGCCACAAGGTTTGGTGAAGGACGGGAGAAAGGAATGGACTTGAAAACAGCTCTTTTGTTTTTAAACTTTATTTATTTATTTGCCTTGGTCTGAAACTACAGACAGTTGTGAGCTGCCATGTGGGTGCTTGGAATTGAATCCTGGTCAGTCCTCTGGAAGAACAATCAGTGCTCTTAACCTCTGAGCCATCTCTCCAGCTCTGAAAATGGCTATTTTGTAAAACTGTTTGCCTCAGAAGACTATAATCTTAGTTCAGGTCTTTTGGGTCTGAAGGCCCTATTTGTCTAATAAATCCTTTTTTTTCCTCATTGTTACAAAGTGACTGAAAAATTCCCTTAATCTAAATGTTATCGTGAACTGTTTTCTGTATCCCATGATTTGAGAAACAGATATGGTAAGTTAGTGTAGCACTCAGTACATCTTGTCAAGCCACAGTCATCTTGTGGAAAAGACTGCACATACATGGTTTTATGTGTGTGTGTGTGTGTGTTTTTTCTGTCCTAGTGTGAAAGCATGTAGAGCAGCTGTGTTAGGTAAATGATGAGAAAGTAATAAGTTTCTTTGCTTCTACCTCAGACATGGGCCAGAGCCCTTCTGTTTGCTACAGTGTACTTTAATATATGCTTAAATTTGGTCTATCTCTCAAGGCTGTGTTTGGGGGTTAGTGTTCAAATGGCTGGTGGCCTTGCCTAGATGGGTCCTCACCAAGATGCTGTGACCTGGAGGCCGGAGGCAGCCATAGAACATGCATTTTTTTGTTGCTTAGATGTATAGACTGAAAATCTCCTTGTAAGTTTTTGTTGCTTAGATGTATAGACCGAGCATCTCCTTGTAAGTTTGCATCATTTGCTAAATTCAAAGTTTCACACACTGGAGCTGAGGGACTGAGGAAGTGTTTTTTAAAAATACACTAGATGGGGCTGGAGAGATGGCTCAGCGGTTAAGAGCACCGTCTGCTCTTCCAGAGGACCCGGGTTCGATTCCCAGCACCCACATGGCAGCTAACAACTGTCTGTAGTTCCAGTTTCAGGCAAACACCAAGGCAAATAAATAAATAAAGTTTAAAAAAAAATACACTAGATGTTTTTCCTTTCTAGGTGTTAGCAGAAGCCACTGAACATTTCTTAATATATATTTTTAATGTGTTGAAAATGCATGAGGCTGTGTCTGTACTAGTCTATGTAAACAGAGCCATAGCGTTGAAGGAGGTTGGTAGTTGGTCCGAATGTGGATTTCATTGGTTGCAAAGATAGGGCTAAGTAGGTAGTTCCTAGAGTAATGGAGAGACCCCTTTCTGAATTGGGGTGGCTCAGATTATAATTTCTATAGCGTTCTAGTTGATGGCTTTTGAAAACAGGTCCAGGCATGGTGACTCTTTTGTTTTTCATTTTGCTCCTTGTATCTCTGCTTCTGTTGCCTCCAGTCAGCTGCCTTTTTCAGTAGAGATGCTCTTTCATTCCCTTCATGGGTGTGAGAGTGTCTGCCTTCTGTGATTACCCCCTTTCAATTAGTGCTGCCTTGGTTACAAGGCTACTTTCCTTCATGGAAGTCCTTGCTACCTGTCCTTCCTGACCTCATGGAAAGTGTTGGTAGATGACAACTCTGCCCTCCCTCCTATCCCATCTGTTTGAATGATCACGTCAGAGCTCCTTTCCTCATCCCACCCATCTCTAAATATGCTACCTATTTCCTTACCTTCAGTTCATATTCAGATCTGACTCTTTTGCTGGATAGATGTACAATATGTCTCAGGGGGGTTATGAAGATTAGATATACTCTGATAGCATGTCGCCAAGCACAAAAGAGTTCCGTGAGTGGTATTGCAATGCTTCTTATTTCCTGCTATTTTTTGTTCACCATCACTACCATGTCCACACCAAGAAGGGAAGAAAGTGTGAAGCTGAAAATGTGGGTTAAACCTTGTGAGCATTGGTCTGCGTTCCCAGTCTGTATTTAATGGGTGTTTTCCTTTGAGAACACAGGTCAGTTTAGCAAATGACGTTGAGTACAGAGTTAATAAAGTGTGTGTGGGGGGAGGGGAGTGAGAGGAAGGGGACTCCTTAACTGTCAGCTACTATGCAGAGCCATCATGTTATTTTCTCTCTTGTTGCTTATCTCAAAATTTGCAATATCACAACCCATTCATAGAGCTTGGAGCAAGTACACTGAGTCTTTTTTCTCTTCTCTTTGTAGGTTAAGCTCATCCACAGTAATGGCCACAGCCTTGCCCAGGACCCTGGGGGAGCTGCAGCTCTATAGGATACTGCAGAAAGCCAACCTACTTTCTTACTTTGATGCCTTTATCCAGCAAGGTGGTGATGACGTCCAGCAACTCTGTGAAGCTGGAGAAGAAGAATTTTTGGAAATCATGGCACTTGTGGGCATGGCAAGCAAGCCCCTTCATGTTAGAAGGTTACAGAAGGCTTTGAGAGACTGGGTTACAAACCCTGGCCTTTTCAATCAGCCACTCACTTCCCTTCCCGTCAGTAGCATACCCATCTATAAACTACCAGAGGGGTCACCAACATGGCTGGGAATATCCTGCAATAGTTATGAAAGAAATAGCAGTACACGGGAACCACATTTAAAAATCCCCAAGTGTGCTGCCACCACATGTGTGCAGAGCTTGGGTCAGGGCAAGTCAGAAGTAGGAAGTTTAGCACTGCAGAGTGTCAGTGAGTCCAGACTCTGGCAAGGACACCATGCCACTGAGAGTGAGCACAGTCTCTCCCCAGCAGACTTGGGCTCGCCTGCCTCCCCAAAGGAAACCAGTGAGGCCCTGGATGCTGCCGCTGCACTCTCTGTGGCAGAGTGTGTGGACCGGATGGCTGCCACGCTACCCAAAAGTGACCTGAATGAAGTGAAAGAGCTGCTCAAGAATAATAAAAAGTTGGCCAAAATGATTGGTCACATCTTTGAGATGAGTGATGAGGATCCACACAAGGAAGAGGAGATTCGAAAGTACAGCGCCATCTATGGGCGGTTTGACTCCAAGAGAAAAGATGGTAAACACCTCACATTGCATGAGGTAAGGAGTCATGGGCTCCTGTGTGTGTGTTGAGGGGGGATGCTCCCCGAAGGGAGTTTGCTGTCGGTTTGCAGGGGAGGAGAAGCCCTGAAAATATAAAGTGTGACAGCTCTGTTGTGAGCAGAGGCTGTTTGTTGTCCTAGAGATATCTTGTGTTGAACTCAAACACATTTGAGTTTAAAACTACAGTGTGAGGTTTTTGAAAACTGCCCGAATTCAAGCAGTGAAGAATAAACTTCACATTTGTAAGGTGGTTTTTTGTTTTGTTTTGTTTTTGATAAGAAATAAAATAGAATTTTAAAATTGGACCTGCATTTTTACAACTTTTATTTTTTTTTTAAACCTTTGTAAGAAAACAACATACAATGACCAGAACACAAAGCAGTTTCCAGCTAGTGCAGAAACAGTTATATTAGAGGAATGTTGGAAGCCAGAGTGTAGCTTTCAATCTTGTTTGGGTTAGATGCATAGTGTACAAACATCTCATTGTTTTATCTCCACAGCACTTTATCTAGAAGTGTTCATGCATATGTACCATGCATATATACACATGTATGTTGTATGTGTGCCTCATTTGTGTATGAACATACATATATATGTGTGTATATATATATATATATTTGCACTCTCTTGCCTTCTCTTGTCATTTGACTACATCTATCTTGAAAATTCAGTGCACATGCAAGCTTGTCTTTGCTGTGAACTTTCCTTACATTAGAATGGCCTGTGCATGCCCTTTTTACCCTGCATCCACTTTTGTCACAGCAACTCCAGAACACTTTGCTTTAGTGTTTGTGCTCTGGTCTGCCCCTTGCTGGCTAATGTCCCTAGAATCTAATGTATCCAGTGAGTGCTTAGAAAATGATGTATTTCAGAAGTGAAGAAGACTTTTGTTGGTGAGATTTTTAAAACAAAACAAACACATACCCTTTAGAAGAAAGGAATAAAGCCTTAGAAAAAGTTTTAGGTTGACTGTATATACTATTCTATTCGATATCATGTTCTTTCTTTTTAGTCTTCTCCTTTAATAGGGAAAGGAACATATATTCTCCGTGAAGGTGTTCTAGTATAAAAGGATGTAAATTACTGACTTGTAAATGTCCACAGACTTATCTTTACACGTATAGACTGCTTTCCAGACTCCTTTGGTGGTGGTGAAACACCTGCTTCTGCAGAGAGCAGCTGCTTCTTCTGTGGGCTGCACAGTGGGTCATCATTCACCTAACCCTTCACTTTGCAATGTCATTTAGATTGTTGCCAGTTTAAAAAGTTTACATATGCTGGTATGTGAACATTCTGACACATATTTACACTTAAATATTTATTATTTCTAGTCACCTCTGTGGGTCTATTGTGTAGCTATGTGTGTTAGTGCCCACAGAGGGTACAGGTGTCAGTCTGCTGGAGCTGGAGTTATAGGCAGCTGTGAGCTACCTGACATGGATATTGGGGACTGAGTTAGGATCCTCTGCATGTATTCCTAAGCATTGAGCCATCTCCAGCCCCAATCAAACATATCCTTTTACAGACTCGTATGTGTTCTTCTGTGAAATGGATCCTCACATACAAATTGTGGTGTAAGGGAATATGCAGATGTGATGTTTCAATCTACTGCTAATTGCTGCTGAATGACATTCTGAGAAGATAAAAAACATTGTACTTACATCATTGCTCTGCAGCTGTCTGTTTACCCACAACTTGTTAGTAATAAATTTTATATTTTAATCTTTGCCAATGTTAATGAATGAAAATGTACTGCTCAGATTTCATTCTCTAGTTAGGATGATGAGTTTCTTTTTCTATAAAACAATCAGTTTTACATCCATAAAACTATTCTATTAGTGAAGTTGTCTTTTTAAAGATGGATGGGTTCTGGGCACTGTGGCCTGTGCCTTTAATCCCTGCACTTAGGAGGCAAAGGCAAGAAGATCTCTGTGAATTTGAGGCCAGC
This sequence comes from Sigmodon hispidus, assembly GCA_004025045.1. Classification (NCBI taxonomy): domain Eukaryota; kingdom Metazoa; phylum Chordata; class Mammalia; order Rodentia; family Cricetidae; genus Sigmodon; species Sigmodon hispidus. The sequence goes on along the minus strand of PVIH01005949.1, from coordinate 28,998 downwards.
TTGGTCTTTAGAGCAACTTCCAGAACAGCCAGAGTTATATAGTGAGACTCTGTTCCCCCAAAACCAAACCAAAAAAAATCAAAGATTGGTGAGAACTTCTCATATTTTATGAGCATATAGCCTTGTCTTGTGTAATACTGTTACCATGATCATCCTTCCCTAAGCTTTTCACTGGTTTCTTTAGTGTATCTGTTGATCTGATTCAGTTTGTCTAAGCTGGGTTTTGTGTCCCTCATCAGCATAGACTATGTAAACTGACTAGCCTTACAGTGTTGTCCACCATGTGGAATAACAATACTTCATTACTGCTCTTGTGTTACTGCTTTTCTGGGTTTTGTTTTTAAGTTTTGGTAATCTTACACATTTTTTCTTCCAAATAAAATTCTACATATATTTATTAAGTTTCTTTTAAAAATTTGTTAATGTTCTTACAGTGTAGTTTAATGTAGCATGACTCCTAATTTATTTTAATAAAAAGCCAGAGCCAGATACTGGGCTAAATGTTGAAAGATCAGAAAAGCTGAGCAGCTAGCCACCAGAGAGTTGTTACCTCTACCAAATTCTCTGGCCAAAAGGACTGAGTTCCTGTCTCCTCTCTCTTATATTCTTCTCTCCTCTCAGCCCTATCACTTTCTGTCTCAACCTTCCTACGGCTGGGATTAAAGGTTTATGTGCCTTCCAGTTGCTTGTATTGAAGGCATGAGATCCCCAGTGCTAAGATTAAGGGCTTGCCACCACTGCCTAGCCTTTACAGCTAATTAGTGGCGAGCTCTGCCCTCAGATCTTCAGGCCAGTCTTATTTGTCAGAGCATACACAAAATACCACCACATTTCCCCTTTTTGCCTAAAAATTTAAAAAAGGTTATAACTAATCAAGTACTAGCTAATTTAGAGGTGGGATTTTTCTTGTGGGTATTTATATACAACAGATCTTACAACTTTTGAATATTTTATTGTTACTTTTAATATTTCTTCTAGAGAATAAGTGGTGTGTGTCCATAATACAAGAAACATTCTACAGAATTACTGCTTCAACCTAGATCCATATGAGAAAATTCATTTCTACTATATTAATAATTGGATGAATTATCACTCTGAAAATATATTTATTACATTGAGCTTAGTTTAGGCTTCATAAAGAATTCCAGAAGTCTTTTTGTTTTAGGTTTTTTTCACAGACAGTTTTTATAAAAGTGGCACTACTTCTAATGTATTTTATTTTAAAATAAAGAGAATAATTTGCAAAATTTCTCCTGTGTCTTAAGGGAAGGAAGGAGGCACTCTATAAGACCACTAATGTTGGCCTTGAATGTTTGATCTACACTGTTAAGCTATAGGCTGATCCTCAGTGCACTGTGCAGCCTGAGTGCCCCAGCCAGTAGGGTCTTCAGCATGGACCTGAACCTGGAAATAAAACAAATGGAAGGCAGGAACACAAAGAACGGAAGGACAAGACAAAGATCTCTGATCAAGTCCCCCTTAGCTTTATTATTTCAGCCAATATTTATACAGAGTCTCTGCCATGCAGGTAGCTGGGAGGAAAGGGGTAGGATATTCAAAAGAATGTGGCAAGCCTGTGAGGGGAAGTAACAGACAGGGTAGAATTGATATGGAAATCTATCTGTTATCAGTTGAAGGCCTGGAGGATGTCACCTGCTGAGCTGAGAGGGTTAAAGGAGAAGGCCTGGAGGATGTCACCTGCTGGTCTGAGAGGATCAAAGGAAGCCACCTGGAGTCATGGCTTAGTTTAAAACAATAAAGGCTTCTGACAAATGACTATCTAGGGTGTAGACTGCTAGCAAATGGCTAACTGTAGAAGCTAACTTATAAAATATGGCTAAGTTAGGCTTTGGCTCCCAACACCTGAGTCCATCCAGAGTGGCTGTAACCATTTTGACGTGTAAGATAATGACCACTGAAAAATAAACCAAAGAACTGGAGTATTTTATTCCTAATCTTTGTGAACCATGTGTCATGGATAAATTTTGAGTTTTTCCTAAAGGTTGATATGCTTCTATTTAAAGCAATACCAATTTTGAGTGAACAGAAGTAAACTAACCAACTACCATTATGTTTTGAACTAAGGAAAGGAATATACCTTTCAAAAGTTATTGAAATGTAAAAAATGGTTATAATTAATATAAGAAAACCTATGCACAATAAGTACAATAACTATATATAATATATGAAAAATAATTACATCAGTAATGTTTAGCCCATTAACATTTGACAAATATTAGAAATTTTGATATAAAATTTATACCTTAAAAAAAGTTTTAAAGAGTCAAAATAAAACCAAGGGATCATAGCAATAGATAGTCCCTTAAATCTGATTTTGCTGTTCCATATCAGATTGATCTTTTGACATGATATAGAGATTTTGCATTTTCCTCTAACAAGCATATTTGGGTTTAGAGAAGGAGAGAGCATTACAGGTCCAAAGTCAGCTTTAATTTTTAAATGAACTGGGACTACAAAAAGGCCATTTGTATTATATGTCTGTAAAGAAAAGCAGAAACAAATATTTGGAAAGATTTATGAAATTTTATTCTGTTGGAGATGTGATTTGCTAAGAGGCCAATTTACTCCTTTTCTTGGGCTTTTTTCTTGTATATGAATGATTTATCCTTTTTCTTCATATGTCTCATTTACCCAATTGTCTTCAGACTCCTTAGCTTGATGCCTTCATTTTCCTGAAAAGATAAAAACAAAACCCTGTTCCAACCCTAATTTGGGGATGTTCCCTGTTGGCAAGTTATATCTGGTCAAATGAAAAGCATTTATTAGTCAGATAAGTTAGTTTAGATTGAATGGCCGTGCTCTTTGATAAACTATATCACCCCTTCTAATCAAGAGGTCTCTCTTGTTCAAATATAATCCTTATAAATTTTGATGGTATCCATAGCTTTTTTTCTTCTTTGGAAGCAAAAGCAAAACTTTTCCCCAAGTAGCACATATTCTTGTTTCCACACTGAGGTCAACACATCTTTAAAGTATACAGGCTGATTTAACCATTCTCCATTTTCCAGATTTCTTCAGTATGCTGATCATTTAACTGCTCCTGTACCAGCTGTTCTAAGGCCTGAAATTTCTCTGATGTTAAGGGCCATTGCTCAACCCATACAATTTGTTTGTTACCCATTTTCAAGGTATGACTGTTGGTTCCTTTGAGAGATCAGCAGCTGTTAAACCTTATTTTTGTACAACCTGAATGGTCAGTGACTGTTCTTTATAATACCTTTTAATATTTTTCTCAGAAACATATCTTATCTTATGGTTTGTTTTTGTGATTGGAGGAATGCTATTCTGGGCATTCCATTGCTGTAACAAATCACATTCCCATAAGTTCATTGCTATATTAGCCACATATGCTTTAATTTTCCTCTCTCTCATCCTATTCCTATACATTCAACTCATCTCACACTCTGTTTCACATGAGATAACTAGTCCCTAAAAGCTGAACATTTACCTTGTGAAAAGGCCAACTTGGATGCCAAGAATTTGGTTCAATTATTGTTATATCTGCACCTGTGTCTATCAGACCTATACTGATGACATTTATTCATATTTTTAATTTTTATCTTTGTTCATTATAGAAGTTTACCAAAATATTCCTGAATTTTTTGTTGTCTCTTCTATAGCTGTTCTATCATCCCAAGAGGTATAGTTGTTTTGTTTTTTACAGTAGTCATTAGGTTTTTAAAAAATTGTCTGGGAAGGAGTTTCCTCCACTACAATAGGAAATAACTAAACTGAATGTGACATGTTGCCTGTGTGAGGGTCCCCCAAAGTATTTCTCAATGGCAAAGGATTACCTTATCTGTCCCTTGTTTATCTAAATTCAGTAGTTCAATGCCTGCCATTGTCATGCTTCTGCATAATTCAGAAGGGAATAGCATTCTATTGGGATTAATCTTAGCAAAAACATTGATTATAGGAATGTACTGTTTACAGCCCCTTTGTAGGTGACCTTGTTTACCTCAATTGAAACATTTGACATTTCAATTTTTCATCTAACCTTTTGAAATCAACTCTTTTATTCAAGCATCATCATGGTTAGGAGATTCAATATTAACTGTAGTTTGTATCCATTACTCCGAGGGTGCTGATCTTGCCTTTAACAGCCTAATTACCCTTTTGGATTGTGCATTACCATTTTCAAAAGCAGGAGATTCAATTATTATTTGTCTGGCTTCTGAATTTGTTATCAGTCTATTTACTGCTGAAGTCAATCTTTGTAAGATATCAGTGAAGGTTTCTCTTAGGCCCTGTATTGCTTTAGTAAATGACTCACTTTCCTTCCTGCGTCATCAATTTTCTCCCAAGCCATCATAAAAGATTGCCGTTCATATTGCCATAATCTTCTTCTCCAAGAAGTTGATCTTGGGAAATTTCTGTGCCTCTAGCCATACTGTGTTGTTCCATGGTCTTAGCTTTATCTTTCCACTAGGTTCTCCATTTTAATTGAGGACCAGTATCTAAGACTGCTGAAACCAAATCTCTCTAGTTATGAGGGATAATTCTATTACAAGATGACCCATAGTTAACATCTGCTTCACAAAAGGTGTATACATGCCATATAGAAAGACTATTCAAGAAAGACTATTGCTTTCTTGAATCTTCTCAGATGTAAAATTTGCACAGGAATCTAGTTGGCTCTTACACAGCCATGAAGATCTCTATCATCTGGAAGTTTCTATAAGGTTACTGGATAAATTAAGGTTGGTTATTTGAAAAACTTAAGCTGTTCCTCTCTAACCTTATATTGCAATACTGATATTGGTTCTTCTTTAAATTCCTCTCTGAGTTTGAATATCTCTATGATCTGTTTTAACAAGTTTTTCTACAACTTTTATTTTGAAACTCCTATTAGCCAACTTTTAAATGATAAAACAAATAATATTTATAATTGACATTACATAAATCTCATCTAAATTAATTATCTTCCCATTTAATTGCTCCAATTTTTAGCATATTGTCAAGACAGAGACCTAACTCCCTCCATTGTAATACTGTTTTCCTTTTTTGTATATGGAGAAAAATTCACTCTCTCTGTCCCTTTTGAAAAACTAATTCCCTCCTTTAAGAAATCCCAGTTGAATCACCAAATCTGCTGACTGATGATTCAGATGAGGGTGAAATGAGGCAGCTACCTAGTGTGGCAGCAGCCCAAGAAGGAGGTCCAGAGAAAGCACAGAGCCTACCGCAGAGAAGCTGCCAAAGAGTCGAGTCAGCCATCTGCTCAGAGGAATGTGCACAAGTTGCTAACTCCTATGGTTTTTAGAGCCCCAAAGCTTATGGTGTCTGCTGCAGAGAGGCTACAACAGAAAATACCAGCGTTGGGTAGCTCCAGCCTGTGCCAGTGGCTGCAAAGCCATAGAAAAGCAGCTTTTTCTTGAAATTGTGTCCCAAAAATTGGATACCAGATGTAGCATGAATCCTAATTAGTCTTAGTAAAAACCCAGACCACATATCAGGATAAATGCTGAAAGAACAGAGAAGCTGAGCAGACAGCTACCAAAGAGCTTTTATCTCTACCAAATCCTCAGGTCAAAAGGACTGAGCTCCAGTCTCTTCCCACTTTACATTCCTTTCTCTGCCCAGCTGTATCACTTCCTATCTCAACCTCCCTATGCTGAAATTAAAGGCTTGTGTGCCTCCTGAGTACTGGAGCAAAGGCATGAAATCCCAAGTGATGAAATTAAAGGTGTGAGCCACCACTGCCTGGCCTCTGGATAACTAGTGGCTGGCTTTGCCCTCTCATCTTCAGGCAAGTTTATTTGTTATATCATCTACAAAGTATCACCACAGGTTAACTTCATAATAGTTGGCATTTTTATAGTAATGAGACCTATATGTGAGAACAGTATATGCTTTTCCTATTTAGATATTTTACATTCCTCATTAACTATTTTGTAATTCTTTTTTTCACATATATTTTGTACATTTTTTTATTTGGTCAGATTCTGTGTATTGTGTATTTTTTTTTTCTCTGTTCTAAAGTTACAGGTAGATGTAAAAGGATGTAGCATTTTTTCCACTACCTTTTCAGTGGCCTTCACAGGATGATTTTTGTGTGTTAATTTTGTTTTCAGCAATTTTACCTTCTGGTATTTTAAAATGAATAGTTTTGGTATGGAGTCTGAAGTTGATGATTATGGTTAGCAAGAATGACTGGTCTGAATGACCTGGTTTCTTTTGTAATTGGCTTATGCAGTTATTGGTGTCAGCACGTGCTCTTCACAGGAACCCGTGCCCTAAAGGGTTTTTGGGCTCCCCAGTGCTTTTTCATTACCTATAAATGAATACAGATGTCCAGCCTGTATACAGCAGTAAAGGCGTAGGATGTTCTGGTGCTTCTAGTTTCATGCTTTAACTATCTTTTATATAAGTTTTACAACTTTACAGATAAAACATAAGGTTGAGTACAAAAAAAAAAACTAATGCTTTTATCAAAGTAAAAGTAATTTTTACAAGTTTGATAGTCCTAATAAGTTTTACTTTTAGAAACATCCTTAAATTAAACAATTCAAAAGAATTATTTTTATGCTCGGCCTTTTCCTCAAGGCTCTCTGGTGTGTAAGTCACAAGGTCATCCTGAGTCCCCCATAGTGCTGGTGCTGGGACATGAGGGTGGAACTCTGGGAAGTTGTCTTGTTTCTGAACTTCACCTAGGACAGATCTTGTCACCTGGGGCACAAATGTACGAAACCATCAAAACTATGTGGCTGGGGGGTGAAGTTAAGGAATCCAGCTTTTTCAACTCTCAGACCCTGGAGAATACTGAGAGTCTGAAATTATGAGAAAATAAAAGGTAGAGATGCAGTTGTGACCTTTAGGCATTATGAAAATATTAACTAAATAAATCAAAGAAAGACTTTTTAATATTTATAAATATCTGAAATGAAACCAAGTAACATTCTTTAGTTTCCAAGTAAGGAAATATGTGATTCCTTGGCTGCATCTAACTGTTCTGAAGCATTTTCTTTATAAAAACCTTTGATGCTTTGTTTAAATCTCTCAAAGCCAAGTGTTGTCTATAGTTAGTAGTGGTTGAAACCTCCATGTCCAATGCCAGGAGAAAGTCATCTCCAACAAGCCTGTAGGATTTTCTTGTAAACATTTTTGTATTTGTTCCCCAAAGCATTGTATCCTATACAGTAAAGAATTAAATTATACAATTAGAACATTGTTCTTTTAAACTTAAGAATAGGTCATTGATGCATACATACACCACACACACACACATAGTACTGGGTAATGATAAAATTAGGACCACTTACATTCTTGGTACGGGGCAGGTGCTGAAGGATAGGACAACCCAGCTGTGGTCCTAGGAATTCGGGCAGGCAGGAGAGAAGACAGGCATCAAACTTCTGTTTTTGTCAGTGGATGATGAGAAATAAACTGAAAACTGGAAATGGCAAAGTAGTAGTGCATGCTGGACTTAGAATGCAGAAATATAAGCACATCAATGATTCGCACAGTATTTGTCAGCTCATCAGAGGACTCTGGAGCTGCTAGGTGAAAAAGCATAAAAAAATTATTGTTCCACCAAAACTGGGGACGCGGCTGATAAGGAGTAACCAAGATGAAACCCCAGGCACACAAAACAGTGATGCTGACCTCAGTCAGCTCCAGCATGGTGTGAGAGGCCAGAGCTGAGATGTTTCAGGGGCTTCACTTCATTGTTGAGAAAAGAAACACTGGATCTTGGACTCACCAACAGGAACATACTGTGCATGGTTAAGATGCTTCATTTACTGCTTTAGAACCCAACACTGAAAGAGTTGTTAGGTTTTCTTTGGATGACTTTAAGAGATGAATTGTAGGACTATTAAGACTATTCTTGCATCATTTGGTAAGTTTACATTTTTCTAAACATGTCAATTCAGTTTGTCTTCAAACACTGGCAGACGTTATTTTTGTTATTACCTAACCTGTTTTCTCCCCTACCCACTACTTTTACCACCAAATTCAACAGTTTTTCTCTGAAAATTGCACAAACTAGGGTCAGTGGGCCCAGGCTGGCCTGCCTCCTGTTTTGTGAATAAACAATTGCAACAGCTCATGCTTTTTTATGCAATGTCAGTAAGTTGCCTTTAGGTAGAATTGAACAGCTGGACACTGGCCTATGAATCCTAAAATGTCCCTCTGTTTTACAGAAAGAGCTTGTTTTACTTGTTATCTTAATAGAAGTTTTTGGTTGTGTTCTCTCAGTCATCTGTTCTAAATTAAATTGGGTGTTGGGTTTATCAGTGTTCCATTATTCTCATATTTCTGATTCCTATTGTAACTCAGAGTTTTCACTGTGCATTAATTCATTATTAGTAGTAAAGTTTTCATATTTTTATGATTTCTGACTCATGTGTTATTTAGAATTTGTTGTTTCTTAACATGAATGAATTCCCCTCCCCCATCATTTCTTAATGATTTTTGTCTAAACTGCCTACATGGTGATTGGTTCTCTTTGACATAAGAGTCTTGGAGAAGGCGTGGTGACAAGTTCCTTTACCCACTGGACTATCTCACTGGCCCTGTTTTTGCTATCTAATTCTTTGACTGAACTCATTATTTTAAAGAATGTTTAGAATCCCCTGGAAGGAAGTGGCTTTCTGTAGCACTTGTCTCATTTGCTTCTGCAAGTTCCCAGAGATACAGAAACCTGGGTTAAGTTCTCAGCCTATTTAGTGTGAGTGAATTATAGGTGAAGGCCTCTGTGAGAACCAAGAGGCTCATCTGCTGTCTTCCACAGAGCTCTGAGAGTCAAGGCAGGTCATTCTCTCTGCACGTTCCTGGGTGACAGCTGATTTTCTAATACGTGTTAGGACCCCTCACTCCTTTCCCACACTTTCCAGGTTTGTCAAGATGGACACTTTCTATCCCGTTTGGATGCTGCATCCATAGCGTACCTGCTCTTTGAGGAACTACTTTGTGGTCACATGCCTGACTCTTCTTTCAGCCTATCAAGTGTCTCATGTAATGTCCCTGCCATGATACCTCCCCTCTCTGCTTGCTTTACTCAGCAAATTTTTTTTTTTTTTTTTTTTTTTGGCTTTTTGTTTGCTTTGGGTTTGGCTTGTATCTTAATTTTCCTGTTCTTAAAATATCCTGACAAAAGAAAGCACCTTGAGGTAGGAAGGGATTGGTTTGATTTGTGGTCCATCATGGTGGGTGTCCAAGAGCAAGGGCCTGCAGCAGCTGTTCACATTGCATGGTGAATGCTCAAGACCAATTCGCTTCCTCGTTTTAACACATTCCAGCAAGGTGCTCCTCAACCGTCCTTCCTCAAGGTGTGCTGACACTTTGCAACTGTAGTTTTTTCTACTGTTAGGAATTGTAGTGTAAATATGTTTGGAGACAAGGTTTCTGGAGGGTCACGACACACAGGTTGAAAACTCCTGCTCTCGGCCCTCACCAGGGTGTGATGCTGCCCATAATTTATCCTTTTGTTTTGTTTGTGGAGAGGGGCAGCTGTGGCCTTTGTCCTCTTGAATGTCAAAAGACAAAGTCCAGTTGCCTTTTGAACCTCTCTGTCACCCAGCCTTTGTCAAGTGTTCATGTCAACAGTGCTTTGTTGACAGTTATAGTGATTTGGTCACTAAAGATGAACATGTTAACGTCAACTACAGTGAAAAAACCAGTCCTAGAAATGGCTAACCAACTTTTTCTGAAGATGAAGATGACTGAGTTGAGTTTTAAATTCAGCCATCAGTGACCATGCTAGTCTTTGGCATGAAGATAAAAATGGAAACTTAGTATTTGGGGCTGTAAAAGTAGGGAAGGGAGAAATGTATAAGCCAATTAAAGGAGACCAGTGCATTACTTTGACAGAATTGCAATAATGGCATTCAGCAAAAGCTCGTAGTATCAGAGATGGCAACTGCATTTTTCTTTAAACATATATTAGTTGCGGATTAAGCCAAGTACAGGCCCCGAAGTGTGGGGACCACTGACAGATGGGTTGAGAGGGCTGTAATTTAGCTTCTTTTTCCTCTTGGGAGCAAGCCAGAGTCCTTGCTTCAGTCTTCTCTGCCGAGAGGATCCTCCAGAGCCGGAACTGTCCTATTTTTCCAGTCTATTGGAGTTGAAATTCCATGACACTGAATGTCTTATGTTGCTTTTCCTGCTTGTCAGTAAGTTTTCAGAAGACATATAATCAGTTTCAGTTAATATTGAAAAATTATTTTCTGTGGCTGTACGTGAAGTGGGTTAGGGTTAGGTATCTCACTGGCTATCCCAGGCTTTCCTTAGGAATTCAGATTTATGAGTATAAAAATGGCTATTTAGCAATTTGGAGAAGAGTTTTCTTAGTCACTGTAGGGCATGCCGAGCCTGCAGGTTACATGGTGACATCTTGTAAAGTGTCTTTCCCTTTTCACCTTAATCACATGAAGCCCTTCAAAAGCTGGGACCAGGTGTGGTGGCACATGCCTGTAATCCCAGTGCTGGCAAGTAGAGAAGGAGGAACCAGAGTTCAAAGTCATCCTCTGCTACATAGAGTTTGAGGCCAGCCTGGGCTATATCACACCCTGTCTCAAAAAACAAGACAATACTTGAGGAAGCAGCTGGTGCTTTCGGGAAAAGGAAGAAGGCTGTTTGTCTTCCTGTGGTGGCTCAACCGTGAGTGTCCCATGGAAATCCAGCTTACATCCTTGCTGTTAGTAGTAAAGCCAACCCTCAGGACATGCATTATAGCACAGTTGGAAATTCAGAGAGGACAATGGAAGATACATCCAAACACACAGTGGTAGATGTTTGTGTCATGCTACATGCCATAACACATGATGTCAGACACTGTGTCGTGCTACATACCATAACACATTCTGGGTGTATTAAATACTAACATGGGAAAGGTAAGGTAGGCTTAATTAGAGGACCCTTTTTGTTTTTCTAGGGAAGGAAGTTTCCATGCATGGCATCTGTGGTGGTTTGAATGACTCCCATAGTCTCATACAGGTGTGGCCTTGTTGGAGGAAGTGTATCATTGGGGGTGAGCTGTCAGGTTTCAAAAGACCATGCCAGGCCCAGGTGCTTCCCCCCTCACCTCTGTGCTGGCTAATTTTGTGTCACCCTGGCATAGACTAGAGTCACGTAAGAGGAGGGAACCCTAGTTGAGAAAATGCCTCCATGAGATTGTAAAATATTTTCTTAATGATTGATGTGGGAGAGCCCAGCCCATTGTGGATGGAGCTATCCCTGGACTGGTGGTCCTGGGTTCTATAAGAAGGCAGGTTGAGAAAGTCATGAGGAGCAAGCCAGTAAGCAGCACCCCTCCATGGCCTCTGCATCGGCTCCTGCCTCAGGGTTCCTGTCCTGTGAGTCCCTGTCCTGACTTCCTTCAGTGGTGAACTCTTACCTGGAAATGTCAGTGACATAAACTTTCCACCTAAGTTGCCTTGGTCATGGTGTTTAGTTACATACAGTAATAATAACCTTGACTAAGACATCGTCTGAAACTGTAAGCAGTTAGATGCTTTCTTTTATGAGAGTTACCCTTAGACATGGTGTTTCTTCACGGCACCAGAACAGTGACTAAGACAGTAGCCAAAAGAAAAGCTAAAAAGATGTTATGAAAGATTGTAAAATTCACTATTTACTGTACACTGAGCCTACATCAGGTGCTAATGTAAATATGCCAAGCTTCTGTGATAAGCCATGGCAAAAAAATAAAAGGTACAGAATTATGTAAATAAAAAAAGGATTTGAAAGGTCTTAGTGTAGAGAAATAAGAGAAGTTATTAGCATTAAAGGTGAGATGCCTGGGTAGGGAGAAAAGATGAATGCTTCCACTTCCTAATGAAAGCTGCTTCACACCAGGTGTGGCTCCTCACACTCCTCCTGTGAGAGCCTTTGAGCTCAAAGACTGGGCCTTCCATTGGTCCAGATTCACACCTCGAGAGAGCTCTGGAGCAGAGTTAACCAGGTGTGGCCAGCCCTTCTTCCCACCGCTACCCGCACTGGGATGGAGGATGAAGTCTGCTTTATCCACCAGTAGTTCCTGCGTCTGCCTGGCAGAACTTGTTAACCAGTTACTGTGCTGTTTGCTGTGCTAAATTTTAATGCAGGTGTCTGATCAGACAACAATGACATTGGTGGCTTGTTAAGAATTACTGAATCAAGGAAATATAAAAAGTTAGCCTCCGAGATGTCATTTTTTTCCAGTACCACTCTAACTTGTCATTACTTTGCTGTTTCTTAATCTGATTAGTGTTGCATTCGAAATTTTCATGTCAGTTCAGGTAAGAAATATTGCCAGCTGTGTATAATCTTGTTTAACTAAGGAAAGATTGTCACCATTTTAAAAGTCAGTTTTGATTTTTTTTATAAGAGAAATGAGATGCAGAATATTTCTTTATCATTCATACACTCCCCTATACAGAATAAATAGATACAAATAGGCAAAAGCAAGATAATTATTTCTAATTGTTTGGGCTTCAGGAGACAGCAAGTCAGCCAGCTACTTGCAGCCTGACCAGGGGGATGAGGGAAATTTATGAATTACTTCTTTCTGTAATGACGTGAGTTTTTGACAGTAAGTGGAACATTCTATTATATAATGAAATAGAAATACTCATTCTTGCGAAAACTTTCTTTTGGATGCCTAGCTCACTGTTAATGAAGCAGCTGCACAGCTCTGTGTGAAGGATAATGGCCTGCTGACAAGGAGAGATGAACTTTTTGCCCTGGCCAGGCAGGTTTCTCGAGAAGTCACCTACAAGTACACTTACAGGACCACCAGGTATGTCAGGGAGCGGTGCCTTTGCATGTTGGGTAGGAGGTTCATGGATAGAATATGAGTGTTTCTAAAAAGGTAAGATATGATTAATTCAGAATTGAATAATGCAGTGACTTTTCAAAACATCAAAGAGATTTTTTTAATTAAATTATTTTTAACTGCTTCTTAACATAAATGTGTGTATCATTGGGTGCCATTTGGTATTTGAATACATGTATGCATTATATAATGTTGAAATCTGTTGTTAAAACTACTTTTTCAACCATTTATCTTGTGTTCTCAGGGAAGACATCCAAAGGCCTTTCTCTGGGTTTTCAGGATGTAATTTGTCTACAATAGTCTACTATGTGTGACCACTGGGACTTCTAATCCCAACGTCAGTGTTTGGTTTTGAGTAATCATCTTCTGGGTCCCCACTTTTGAAGGATACAGTCTTTAGGGATCTCATCCTGTCCTGGCCGTGGTACAGAATCCTCTCACACAGACCTTGGCTTTGTTTGAGTATGATACTGAGGTCTCCACACCATCTCAGACATGTTCACACTAACTAACAGCTGGACTTGTTGATGGCTGTGGGGGAAGCTGGTTTCTTTGCTGGGTGTTTAAAAAGATGCGATTTCACTGGTATAGCGTCCCTGACTATCCTGAACTCTCTCTGTAGACAAGGCTGGCCTCTAACTCAGAGACCTCCTCTGCCTCCAAAATGCTTTGGATGGATTCTTATTTATAGTTTTTTGTTATTGGAAATAATACCACAATAAGTAAAATTGTGTTTTGCATATCCCGAGATACACTTTTTATATTTTAGTGTCTTTTTACAGTGACATGTAAGTTAGACTGACTTCTCATAATTTAATTGGCAAGAATATATTAAGGTAGTGCTTTAAAGAAGGGAGTGCCCTAGTACTGACAGATGTCATGTCACAGGTGTTAGTATAGCTCTGGAATGTCTGAAGTGTTGGCAGATGACTCAGCACATCTTATCTCATGTATCCTGATGCATTCATTTCAAATGACCATTTTTATCATTTTATCTTAAATGGTTCCTGTTGAATTCAGAGATACACTCCTTGATACTTTTGTTACATTGTCATGAAATACTGTGTTCTCTGGTAGAGTTCTTAAGTTAGAGCTTTCTAAAGTATATGATGTTGTCTACATATCCCCTGATAGTATCTTGGCAATGATGAGGCAGTCATTTCTCATCAACATTTCAGACTGAGGTTATTCAGTAATAAAATTTGTTATCAAGCTTTTTCTTTCTCCTTTCCCTTTAGGTTAAAATGTGGTGAAAGAGATGACTTGTCTCCAAAGAGAATTAAAGTAGAGGTATGGATGCATAGATTATGTGCTGATAAGTTTTGCTTTATTTATAAGATCACCAAAAATAATGTAAAATCTTCTTAGTTCAGACAAAAAAAATGACCCCACAGTTTAGTATAATAAAAAATTATACAGTCTTAAAAGAAATAGAGAATTTTGTTACTTGGGAGTACCTGTCACAGTATCTGTGAACAAACCAAAGAGATTTTTTTTAATGTTTTTTAGATTTTTAAAATTTTTTATTTTATGTGTATGTGTGTTTTGCCTACATGTATGTCTGTGCATCGTGTGTGCAGTGCCCTTGCAGGCCATAAAAGGGCATTAGATTCTCTAGAACTGGACATACATCTAGTTGTGAGCCACTGTGTGGTTACTGGGAATTAAGCCCAGGTCTTTGGGAGGAGCAGCCTGTGTGCTTAACCACTGAACCTTCTTTTCAGCCTCTCCCTAATCTCCCAGGAGAGTCTTAAAAGGAAACTATATTGACTAGATTGATAGCTAGTTTATCAAAGGTTGATTTACAGATTAGTGTTTTATGGAGTTGAAAGTCTTCCTTGGTCAAATGTCTCTTCTTACCATCTGGAGCCCAGGTGTGGTACTTTGAATTCTCCAAGGGAACTGTCAATTGTGGAAATGACACTGTACTTAAAACATTTCGTGGAGGGTCCTGGTTGAGACTGTTATTGTAATTTTAACTTGTAAATGGTCAAGTGGAACTTGAGCAAGAAAATCATACTTCTCTTAAGGTCTTAGAGAAAGTAGAGAATTTCAGAACTACTGTTCTTCAGTTTGGGTTGCATACCTTCTCTGGGTCCAGTCTACAGCAGATGAAGTTACAATTGGGAAGTCCCCTCTTTGTTCCCTTGTAGGTGGGGATATGGACTTGTAATCTCTGTTCCACTCCATTTTTTAAATTCAGGTTCTAGCAGGTAAGCAATGGTTTGCAACGCTGACTTCCTATCAGCACGTTATCCTTGCCTAGTGTCTGTGTGGCAGAGTCCTTTATTGGTATCAAGCCAGGATCATTTTGTAAAAACATAAATGTTTCTTTCTTAAACCCTCCCTGTGGTTTTCTGTCCCTGTGAGGAAACCTAACTTGCAGGGCTCCCCATGTGTGACCCTATGTTTGTGCTCCAGCTCGCTTCTGTTCTTTGTACCAGCGTAGACTGTAGCCCGTGGCTGACACTGAGCAAGGTCAGTGTGCCCAGCATTTCCACCAATCTCAAGTGCCCATGCCTGAGCTTTCTGACTTCCTCATTTCTGTCAGGGGATGGGTCTTGTGTACCTCAAATTACCCTCTGAATGTCGTCCAGCCTGCTTCATAGAACTTAGGGTCACTTGGAATTCTTGAATGTTTGTGTTTAATTTAGGGTCGATCTGCCCTGGTTGAGAAGCCCAGGGCTCCTGCCTGTTTGTTTTTTGCTCTGAACAGACAAGGATAACAGTTGTTGGATAGAACAGTGAATGATCGTGAATAAGGAGTTTTGATTCTAAAAACTTTGTCTTCAAGTAAAAGTTCTCAAATAAGTATTTTCCCAAGGGACAGTTCTCTTTTAGTTCTGCTCATAAATGTCATCTTGTCCTGATGTCTGAGTTAGAATGCTGTTTGGGGTGGGTTAGCCTCAGATACACTCAGGGATCTGTTGATATTGTGTAATGGGATGTGTTGGAAGACTGTTTAATCATACTGCACACCAAGATAACGGCAAAGAGAAGATCCTTGTAGATTTGGCTGCTGCTGCTGCTGCTACTGAGAAAAGGAGATGAAGACAAACAGGGCCCAGCCTGTGCTGTTGGGGCTCCCAGTCCATTAGTGGCTGTTGGCTGCTGCTGGGAGAGTTGCTTATCCACGTCTCTTTTCAGCATTGGACCCCAATGTGGTTGTAATTTGGTCTGTTCTTCATATAAGCCTAGCTGCTCCACACTGAAATGTGTGGTCATGGCTGACTGGGGCTGCCACTGCTTCTTAACTCTCTCAATGGCCCTGAGCTGAAACTTAAGCAACTTCTTTCTGCAATATTTTGAGCTTAATAGAAACTCAGGTGTTGGGTTATTACATTATCTGTGAATTTTCAATTCCTTGAAATACAACTCACTGGAGATAATTTAAATAGTTCTGTAGCGTTGGCTCATCTTTTTATTATGGCCACAAAGCTACTTGTATCGTTTTAGATTCAGAATTAAAACCGTCAGTATTGTCTTTTCTTGTAAAAGCTCTAGCCCCTCCTAACAAGGCCAGTGGATACTTAGCTCATCTCTTTAGAGTGCATGTAATATCAGAATCCTAACTTGTTCCTAGAAACAAGTGGAAACCTTAGCTTTGCTGGAGAAATGGCTCAGAGGTTAAGAACACTGACTGTTCTTCCAGAGGTCCTGAGTTCAATTCCAGCAACCACATAGTAGCTCTCAACCATCTATAAAAACATCTGGTACCCTTTCCTGTACACTATATACGTAATAAATAAATATTTAAAAAAAAAAAAAGAATAGCATCTGGAAACCTTAGCTTGAATTTAAGACAGCGATTCACTTTTCATTGCCTTCGGTTTGAGGGGGATTGTTTTGTTTTGTTTTTGTCATTTGTTTTGCTTAGTTTTATAAATACCTAGGAATTGCCATCAGTCTCTTCAAAGGGTGTCTTGTGTGCATAATGTGTGTTAAGAAATGTTTGCAGTCTGTGACCTGGCAGAGTCCTAGCCTGGCTCTGTTCTGGGTCATGCTTAGGTGTCGGAGCTGGCCATGTACTTCTGGAAGCTGATCTTGGGGTGGACAGCATTGGCTGTCGTGGAATCTGTCACCAAGTAGTAGTGCCTGTGGATGCCTATCTTCCAAGGTGACCCCAAGAGGGAGACTGCATGGGCCTCGTGGGTGAGCTACCACTTGAACTGCCTTTAGGCATTCAGGGTGGCATCTTAGAGATCAGTTGGTATGAGGGAAAGACAAAGACAAAAAAATATTAAAATAGTAATCATGTTTAGAAAAATAGTAGGTGGAAAACTTTGTCTAGAGATGGGATATTCACAGGGGCTCTCGTAGTGACACCCGAAACCGGGGAGGTTTAGAGCATTCTGAGCCTGCTTTGGCTCTCATTTTAGTAAACTTTTTGTGCTCCTCAATTTATTCCTTATTTGAAGATAGTAAAACATAAAAATAGATGTGGGACAGATTCCTAGCAAGCCAACATTAATGCAGTGACTGCTTCTCTCCCTTTGACCCAAAGTCTTTTTCAGCCTGCAGGAAGCACACATACAAGTCTTTCATTTGTTTTCATGTTTAGCAGAATATTTTTGCAGCGAACAACAACAAAATGTGATATCCAGTAGATAAAGGAGACATCAGAATAATTTGACATATTAAGGAAGGAAACAGTTTGCCTACTCTTATCAGTGTCTTAGGGTGCAGGTAAGGCAGTGCTGTGTCCCCGGCAGGCAGAGCTTTTTCTATTGCTGAGTGCTGGTCTGCACTTGAAGGGTTTGGTAGAATAAATCTTAAATACTTGTCTGACTTCTCCCCACTGAGAACATATCATTCTCCTGTAATAATAGTTATAATTAGATCATTCTCCTGTAATAATAGTTATAATTAGATTTGTCCAAGTGTCAACATATTCTACAGAAATATCTCTTTGCCCTTCAGCAGTACACAACCTTACCAAGTATGATAGACGTTAAAATATGTAGAGATATTGAGCATTATTTCCTCAATTTGGAGATTAAATGAGGTAATCACAGAGAAATGTTTTCTGCTTTGGTGAGCCTTTGGTGAGGCACCAGCGGAAGTGAGGCCTCAGGGAACGCTCCTGTTCCTGCATGTTAGAAAGCCAAGCTTGGTAACACCCTGAAGCAGTGAACAATTGCAGTAAGCCCACCTTAGCTAAACCAGGAACGAATTGTGTGTTCTTATTCTTACTTTTCACTAGGGACCCCAGAGCATCTAGCTGTGGGACAGTCATAATAATAATGGTCCCTAATTCAGGCTATCATATACCAGTCATATACCAGTCCCCACTAGATATGCACAAGATATCCCCACAAGCCTCCTTGTGAATTCTCTGATGTCCATTTGACCCAGGGTTGCCATGTTGCTGTCCAGTGGCAAAGTGAGGGTTTTCCAACCCATGCCTTACGCCAGAACTTCTAACACACTACCTTTCTGGATGCTAATGAGCGTCCACAAACCACCTCCCCTCACCAGCACAGCAAAGCAAAGGGAAACGTGTGTACAGAACTGGTGGTCTCTGAAAAAGGAGACTGACAATATTCTGTAATCCAGGGCTGGCTACCTGGTAAATAACTGTAAGTTCTCAGTAGAAAATTTAACAACGGTAACTATAAAATATATTTGTATAAAAGAGAGAGTATATGTGATATGCTTCCTGTTTAGAATGAGTATAGGAGATGTAGGTTGAGAAGATAGTGTGTACCCATTCAAGCTAGTCTTGATTTATTTGTGCTCTACCTGACAGTGCAAGATGGTCTGACAGCTAATCATAAAGCATGAAGAACTGGAAGCCAGAATCCTTGACTGCCTGGTCTTTGCTTAAAAAGTTAAAATACTGGTTAAAATAGTCAGTTGGTAGTGTTTCTTTTTTATTTAATATGCATGAGGTTCCTTGAACAAACTCTTTATTTTCAGTAATGACAGTGTCACAGGAGCTTCTTAGAAAGGAACAGAGGTGGAACAGAGGCCGGACTGGTTATGGCCACTGGCTGCGTGGACAGACTGTCTGCTGTGTCTTTTCCTTGTGAGGTTTGTTTTTTTTTTAATACCAGAATTGCTAGAAACAAGACAGGGATGAGAGGCCACAACTCTCCTGTCCCTGTGGAGTAGAGAACAAAACCATTAGAGTGAATTTGTTGATGGAGCCTAAAGAGCCAGAGAACTGGGTTTGAACAAAAAAGAGGAAACATATAAGGCTGCTCCAGGGGAGTGGGGGTGGGGCGGGGTCAGCATATCCACCTACACTGTGACTAAGCTTAAGAAAGGAAAGCTGATGAGTCTGAGGTATGTTCTTCTCCGTGGATCAGAAAAGCAGAAGCAGTACAATCTGTTATTCATACAGAAAGCGTGAACAGAGAATTGGGAAAATGCACATGTGAGGTTAAGAGCATCTGCCGTTACACATCATTTCAAGACAGCTGGGCAGTGTTTAGAACAGCTCGCTGGTGCTTGGTGGGAAAGATAAAGAGTAGTGAGGGTGGAGATCAAAGGGGTGAGACTAATTAGGTCATCAACAGCCTCCAAACATACATCTTATTGTCTCAGTGCTGAAGTCCAGAATCCTATCACCAAAGGAACACTGTGATTAATGGCACCAGCCATCAATGTGACATGGAGATAAATTGCTCATTGCATGGTACATCTGGTGCCTAGAAAGAAAACTTCTATGACCCAGAGTAGTCCTGTACCAAACTCAGTGCAGGAAGCCAAGTTAGTTCTCTACAGTGGATCAGTGTTTTGGAGACGTTCTTCCTTTTGTTTCCCTGGCATATGTTCCAGATAGCTTGTTCCTCATTATTAACAGTGGAGCACCATCCACTTATAGAAAGCCTTCAGGTGCCGAGTTTGAAGGTCCCCTCCCTAGCTTTGCAGGATTCTCATGGCTGGGTAGTCCTGACCATGAAAAAGCTCAGTGACAAGATTTGCCATCTGCGTTGGTTCATTTCATGCCTGTGGATCTCCCCTGGGCTCACAAAGCAGGTGATATAATCTCTGTAGAAAAATTGAGAACACTGTGAATAATGAGGTTTATTTGCTGAGACCACACATCTGGGCCTACTGGGGGAAGACTGGCCTCTTCTGAGCCTCTTCAAAGAGTATTCAAGATGTTGGGCATCAGCAGCTGCCCCACAGCCTGCAGCTGAGCTGGTGCCTGCTCTGAGTCTCCATCCCTTTGTCCAGACTCACTACATACTTCCCTGGTTTGTGTGCAGGGAAGTCTTGCCTCTGACTAAATCCATCTGTTTTCTAGTTTCCCTAGTTATGCCTGGCCCTGCAGCTTTTGTGGAAGTGAACATCCCATCATACTCCCAGACCTCTGTTCTGTCTTCACCATAGGTGTTAACTAATCTCAGCTGTGCTTACTGTGGCCTTTCTAAGATCGGTTGTTCTATACTACAGAGAACATTTACATCTGTTTAAGATAAGGTTCAGATATTATAGTAGCATATGGAGCCCACAGGATCTGGCCATGCATCTCTAGCTTTGCCGCTCTCTTTCTTACAGCATTTCTTATAGATACTATATGACAATGGTACTGGGCAGCCTGTTGGTTTTCCCTCTATATAAGCTGCCATCTTTTTCTGAAGAACTGTGAACTCTCATCCTTTAAGCACCGTGCCCTCTGGTTCTTTGTCCCAAAGGTGCTTCTGGATTCTCACTGTGTTTTTCACCATTGTATTCCCTACCACTATACCCAGGATTTTCTTGCTGATTATAGTTTTAAGTATGTAGTCCCCACATAGCCTCAGATAGCTATACTGTGTAAATGTCTCTAACACACACACACACACACACACACACACACACACACACACACACGTCACCTACACTGGGCTGTTTTATTTTGATTAAGTCTGGTGGCTTTTTGGCTGAACCGCCTAAATGGCAGAAACATTTTTCATGTGTATTTCCTTTTTGCCAAGTGCTGAGCTAAGTATTTTCTGTGCATTTTTTGTTCCTCTAACAATGATTGTGTAAATTAGCTTCATGGTTGTTGTCATGTTCTCTTACAGTTGGGCCAATATACCTACTGGGGGATAAAATAATCTACTCTACAAACCAGAAACAGCTACAGGATGTGATTTCAAACCCAGCACAAGTCATATTGCTCAAGTCAGTTCTCAGGAAAAACAGCTGTAACAGATACTTACTCACAGCTCTTTTTCAGAGATGTCTGTCTTCATGGTGGAAAGTATGGGTTGAGCCTCAGCTCAGAGCTGTGTCTCTAGCTATAGACTAAGCATCATTTGCATCATTTGTGAGGGCTAAGAAGAGAGTGCCTGTGAAGTGGGAACCCACCAGTACAGCTCAGCTCAGGCTCCTGCAAGGCAGCAGAGCTGACGTGGGGCCTCTCTGTGATACTGTTCCAAGTCCACTACCTTGACCTAAAAGGAAGGTTTGTTCAAGTCAAGGCTAGAGTTTTAGGAATAAAGAAATTCTTAGAAGAAAAATGGAATAACTAAGAAAATGACATATGTTCGTGATCTCATATAAAGTTGTTTCTAACTCACCCCCTGCTTATAGTCTCTGCATTCCTACACATCAGTGTGGAGTGAGAGGCAGCCATAGGCAGGCATGGCAGGCCCAGAACACTGCCTCACGATGTCAGTAACTTACGTTTTTACCACCAGTCATGTTCTCCCATGTTAGTTCATGTCTGACTTTAACAGAGAATTCAGTCCTTGTGGTTGACGTGCCTTTAATTCCCACCCTCAGTTCAAGGCAAGCTTAAGCTATATTGTGAGCTAAGGGCCACCCTAGGCACTAGAACAAGATTGTCTCAAAACAATAAAATCATTTTAAAATTAAAATAGATAAGTAGGTGTTATTTAGTAAATTATTTGGATAAAATAACAGCAAACAGGCATCTCAAAGCAACTTGGAAAAATGGTGGGTGGGTTCACCCAGACACACATGACCTGAACCAATGTAGCTAAAGGGGTGCCTAGCATAGAATGCCCTCCAACAACAAGACCTTAGACCATAACGTGTGGAATATATTGCTGTTTTTGCTCAGCAGCAGTCTCATGCTAAAGGCATAATCTCATCATCTCTCCCCTTTGGTCTTCTCAATGACTTTGATAGAGTCTTGGCCTTCCCTGCAGGGAGACTGGCTCAGGAGAGCAGCTACTGAAGGTCTCTGCAGTTCCCATGGCCCATTATGAAAAAGGGGGCAGTACTGAATTCAGATTGGCAATTTAAATTTTTTTCCCTTACTTTAGGTCTTTACCACAAAAAGTTAGTTCTAGATGGATTATGGGGGAAAAAAACCAACCTTTTGAACAACTAGCAATTTTAGCTATTTACTGAATTTCTAAAGCTGCCTTTTGAACTTTAGTGCAGTAGAATCACAGTAACACAGAAGCTTATGCAACTGTAATGTATAAAATTAATTTTTTAGATGTCAAAGCAAAAATAAATTGACAGAAATATTTTTAAAAGCCCAGAGTACCCAGTGCTAGCAAAGAAAGCCATACTAGTTAGGTCAGATGCACGGATGGAGGGCTTGGACCAGTGCTCATCAGCCTGTGAGTCAGTACCCTCTGCAGTCCAACAACGTCTTCACAAGGGTCTCTTAGGACCATTGGTAAACACATATACTTTATCATTCATAACAGTAGTAAAATTACAGTTATGAAGAAGCAATGAAATAATTTTATGGTTGGGGGTCACCCCACCATGAGGAACTGTATTAAAGGGTCATAGTGTTAGGAAGGCTGAGACCCACTGTGAACAGTGGTAGTCCTGGCCAGGGTGAGGTCCTGGGGGAGGGTTCTGCCTCTTGATGTCTTTTTACTGGATTGTTGAAACTAGGAAAATGCCATTTCCATGGGAATATTTCACAATGCTTTTTGTAAAACCAGGAATTTGGAAGTTAGGACACTCTGAAATGTTCGGTGTGTGCAGGTTTTCGGTCGTCATCTCTGTGGCCACAGAGTTCACGTGTTAGTGCTAGTTCTGATGCTGGCTGAATTCCCCATTTGGTTCACTGTGGTTTTGCTGTAGAAAACAAGGCATGGGAGCTTGGTAGTGAGTTGCTCTCCAGCCCCAGTAGGTCAGTTACTGCTCATGATAAAAGTGTTGTTCCTGCTTTATGTCGTCACAGTCTGAATTCTCAGGCCCTATGATCTGCCCCACAGGACGGATTTCCAGATTTCCAGGAATCTGTGCAAACACTCTTCCAGCAGGCCAGAGCCAAGAGCGAGGAGCTTTCAACACTCAGTTCACAGGTAACCCAAGTGCACACATCGTGGAGACATCATCGGCTGCAAGATGGGGCTGCTTTAGCCAGCTTCAGATTGAGCTCTCTGAGGACTGAGTTTGTTTCTGGTTAAAATGTCTTCTCCACAGTTGTATCTGTAAGGTGGCAGGAACAACTTGGTTTCATTTGGTTCATGAACAAAATCTCTATGTATATACTCAGAAATGGACATTTCCAAAGTCTGTCTGTAAATGTGCCTTTTAGACAGCACTGCAGACTTATTTACATTCATAGTTAGTATTGCCAAACCTGGCTACTGGGGAGAAGAGAATAAAGGCCTTTTCCCTCCTGGAACTGCCTGCTAAAATGCCATCGGTTAACTAATGAAGTTAATGTTACCTTTGATTGGTCTGTGCACATTTAGAAAAGTAGTATGAGTGTTCTTCTTATTTAATTTATTATATTCTATCTATCTATTGATTTTTAAAATTGAATCATGACTTTATAACCAATTTTATACAGCAGAATTCTTATAGTACTTTTATATAACATGGTAATGAATCATATCTGCATTTTGACTATTACTTCCTTGGCAGATGTCATAGAACAGTGCATATGGAAGGAGCCTCTGGAATACATTCGGAGATGATTTTATACATCACACACCAGCCTTGTATTTTAAGCATGTTTGTTTGTGCTTGCTGGGGAATGCTGCTTCTCCCTGGAGCAGAGGCAGAGATCCTTGCTGGCATGGATACTTCTCTGCATAATTTGCATTGTTTAATTTTGGTGGGAGGTGTGTTTGCCTTGTTCTTCTAGACAGACGTTTTACACCTTTTCTCCTCCAAGCAGGCTGTCATCATAGCAGTGTCTGGGTAGCGCCAAATCCTAAAATAAAATGCCAGGATTTTACCCTGTGTTCAAAGTAGTTGGCAGCAGATGTTGCTGGGGACTCTTGTTGCTTTAGAAAAAAGGGAAATCCTTTAAAAGACTCATGACCTTGGGAAACAAAGTGAAGGTCATATTATTTTGAGCTCTCATGGGATTCTCTTTAAGGGACTGAAAAGAAATCTTTTAAACAAACTCAATATCTCACATGACAAAAATTGCAGGCATACCATAGGAAGTGTG
This sequence comes from Sigmodon hispidus, assembly GCA_004025045.1. NCBI lineage: Eukaryota > Metazoa > Chordata > Mammalia > Rodentia > Cricetidae > Sigmodon > Sigmodon hispidus. The sequence continues at coordinate 4,882 of PVIH01005949.1, read as the reverse complement.
AGCTCATTTTAATAAATACTAAGTACATTTGCTGAAGTCTCAAATTGGCATCATTAAGCTATTAAGAAATTTAGAATGCTGTAGTTATTGGTTTTATTTTTGCTTTACTTTCTAGCAGTCTGAAAAGGGGATGGTGAAGCAGATGGAGCTCCTGTGTGCCCAGGCCAGCTATGAGAGGTTGCAGCAGGAGAGGAGACTGACAGCAGGGCTCTACAGGCAGATCTCTGGAGAGCATAGCCCAGAAGGCCTGCCTTCCGATGGCTCAGATGGACAAGGTGTGCCTCTGCAGGGTCTGGGCCTTCAGAGCTGGCACCATGTGCCTTCCAAAGAGAAATGGGGAAACAGATTAGATTAGATTAGAGTTAAATCAATATTTTAAAGGGATTATTTTATCTCTGTGACAATTCATCTTCAATTAGTTTCTTTTCAAAGGATTCGTCCTGTATATTTTCATATTTTAAATTTTATTTTTCTGTACTATCATTTGCATATGTGTCTTGTAGAAGCTTTGTCAGGATGGGGATGTGAGCATATTGGCCATTTCCCAAAGAAACAGATTCCATCAAAGACAGTTCTTAGATGGAATTTGTTTCCTTGTTTTGCCAGGCATTGAACCTAGGACCTTCCACTGAGGTGCACCTTCACCTGTTCAAAATGATCAAAACATCTGTCTTTAAATTTCAAAAACCAATTTGTCCAAAATATATAACATCTGTTTCCTAGGGGAACATGGTGTGCTTATCTCTAAAACACACAGAACAGAAGTCCGAATTAGAAAGCTCATTGAGTTGTGTATATTTTTACTATGAAAATTCTTTTACTTTTTTCGTGTTTTGAGCATGAAGAAAATCCCAAGTCATTGTTAGCTACTTGTTCAGAGGATTCCTGAAGTATGTTCTCTAAGCATGCTCCAAGCCCAGAAGGCATAGCAGTTCAAAAGACATCCTTACTTACCTTTAGCTTAGCATCAGGTAGAGAAATATTCCATGTAAACCTGCAAGTAGATCACACAGCCTCAAATATCACTGAGTAGTGAGCTGAAGGAAAACAGTGTTTTCATATTATCTGATTTTATGTATTGTTCACTTTATAGCAGGGTTACTTCTGTTGGTAGCTCCTTTCCAAGTAAGAATCCCTCCTTTAAAAAATGCTTTAGGTGGGTGGAGAGATGGCTCAGCAATTGGGAGTGCTGGCTGTTCTTCCTAAGGACCTGGGTTCAATTCCCAGTGTTCACATGGTAGCTCATGGCTGTCTGTGACTTCAGTTCCAGAGGATCTGGCACCAATGCACATAAAATAAAGTTAAATCAATTTAGAAAAAAAATGCTTTAGGTTAACACAGAGTAACAGGTTCCTTCTAAGTCATCCTCCTGCCTCAGTACCTTCCTCCCTCCAGCAGTCCCTTTCATACCACACATGCCACTCCTCTCTTGTTACCCTCCCCTCCCCCAAAGTCCCTTCTGCCCAGCTCATTGTATTCTTTCTTGTTTCATCACACACACACACATACACACTTACACACCACACATACACACACTACACATACATGCACCACACATGTACACCACCCACATGTACACACACACCACACACACACACACACCACAGACATAAACACCACACACATACCACACACACACCACACCACGTACACACATACACACCACACATACATACACACCATAGACATACACACCACAGACACATATACCACAAACATACACACATCACACATACACACACATCACATATCACACACACACCACAGACTTATACACCACACACACCACACATAATTCACACATACAAACCACACACCCATACACACCACACATACACACACCACTTACAATACCACATACACCACACACACACATACACACCACACACACATACACATACACACCACACATACATACATACATATCTAGGTTCAACTTAGAAAAGATGAATTTGACTTTTTTACTTAACACACTATACAATGGTTCCCATTCCACCTGCTTCCCTATGAGTGTCATCATTTCACTTTTCTTTATAGCTGAAAAAACCTCTGTGCATCTGTCCCTGGTGATCCTTATCATTCATCTGGGCCCCACTCACGTCATAGCTATTGTGAGCAGTGGATCAATAATCAAGTGTGTGCATAGCTCTGGTAGGGTTTCTGGCATCCTGCAGGCATAAACACAAGAGTGGTCCAGCTGGATTGTACTCGGTTCTGGTTTTAGTTCTTTAAGACCCTTCCACTCTGGTTTCCAGTAATTGGCGGCATAAGTTTACACTCTCTCCAGCAGTGGGTAGGGATCTTTTTACCCAGCATCCCCTTATTTTCTCAGTGTTAGCCATTTTAACCAGCTGAGGCAGAACTTCAAAGCAATTCTAATTTTTATATGCTTTTATATGATAGCTGAGAATATTGAGCAGATTTTTAAACATTTGGGGAGCATGTATATGTCACTTTTTTTAGAATTATATAACCATTTAACTAGTACAGTTACTAATTGGGAGGTTGGAGATTTGAGGGACTAATTAATCCCTGCACTCCTTTATAGGTCCTAGACGTTAATTTCTCATATGATGTGTATTGCCAAAGATTTTTTTCCTCATCCAAATAAGAATAGCATGTTAGCAAGCTTTCTCTAGAGATAGAATGAAATGTCACCCCAGATCATAACACAAGAGTAGAAGAAAGATTTCTTTTCTAAAACATGGGGAAAACATTTTAGTTGAGATCTTCTTTAATTCCTCCGACCTTTCTTAGGTAGCTGAGAATTAACAGTTAAGCAAGCACAATTATGAAAGATTGCCTGGTGCTTAATTTATGACCCAATATAACTGCTGTGGGGTGAAGTTTGCTGTGACAGATTATAATTTGCAAAGCATTCTACTGTATCTGCACTAATTTTTTTTTGCATAGATTGTGCTTTAAAGCAAAAGTATAATTGGCCTGAAGCCATCTGTCTGTCCTTTTTTGGTTTTTCAAGACAAGGTTTATTTGTGTGGCCTTAACTGTCCTGGAACCCACTCTGTAGACCAGGCTGGCCTTGAACTCACAGAGATCCACCCTCCTGTGCCTCTGCCTCCTGAGTGCTGGGATTAATGGTTGTGCCACCAGTGCCTGACTCTACCTGTCCTCTTAAACATGTAGTTAGGTAACAGTATGCTTTAGTACATGGTTACAATGTTAAGGAAAATGTCTTGCAAAGGAGCTGTATAATACAGTGCCAGATAGCTTCTAGAAATGTCCATCTCTGGTTTGATTCATCTTAGCTCTAAACATACCCCATGGTGTGTACACTTCAGGTGCTAGCACTCAAGACTTGCCCTTTCCTCCTTGGTTGTTTTAAGTGTCTTTTCCCAGTTTAGCATAAGGGCTTCAGTGCTCTTGACTCGTCTCCTTTCCATAAGGTGTGTTCTGGCAATTTATGAACATTAATTAATAAAATCAGTCAGAAAGCAAACAAAAAACACTGGGAATGTTTCAAATGTTATTTTGTTTTCTTTCTTTCTCCTTCCCTCCCACCCCCTCCCACCCTCCTTTCCCCTCCTTCCGGTTAGGAGAAAGACCTTTGAATCTCCGAATGCCTAATGTGCCAAACAGACAGCCCCATCATTTTGTGGTCGATGGGGAGCTGAGCAGACTTTACTCCAGTGAGGCGAAGTCCCACTCATCAGGTGAGAATATATCTGCGATTAGAGAGGACCTGGGTGACACTCCCTTAGCTCTGCTCTCCCCTTCTTGTCCCCACTGACCAGTGGCATTTGTCAGGCCCCCTTGGCAATTGCGGATTACCAAAATATTAGCCAGGGAAGAGTCATAGAGTTAAGACTATAGGACTAGCCACCGCATGGATGTCCACTTGTAGATAGTTGAAGCTGAGGAATCAGTGGTCATGATGGATTGGCCTGGCTCTCTTTTTCTAACAATACTGCGATATAACACAGGTGGGCTCCACATTGGTTCTTTTGCTCAGAAAACCTTGTGTACTACAACCAGACTCTTCATCCAGATGCATTTTAAGGTGAAGTTTTTTGGTATTTACTCAAGTAAAATGAACCTCATGAATTAGCTAGTAGATGCCAACACCATTTAGGAGAATCTGGTATCATTCAGACTTTGAATAAAAGTAACTTTAGGAATCACTTTATCACAGTTACTGAGCTTAATGATGGAGAAGCTGAGAACAGTCAGGGGATCACAGGATTTGGATCACGGACTTTACAGCTGATGATAGATTGAGGATGAAGTGGGAAGTTTGTCGGTACACCCTGTTCACGGTCCCAGGAGCAGACAAGGTTTGATGTGCTAAATAATGCCCTGCACCCTGTGACCTTTAGTCTACTTTCACACTGACTATCAGAGAAGTTGGCAGATGGAACAGGATAGACAGCGAATTGGTCTCCTGTTTCCATCCATATGAAAAAGCAAGCTCTTCTTTAAATTTCTTAATAAACTAATATGCTTTCTACGAACTCCTACTGCTTTGAAGACCCTGAATAAAAGAAATACTGCAGTTACATTGGTCAGATTTTTTTCACCAGGGAGACACTTGGTATCTCTGCTGCATGGAGGTTACCTTAAGCTGGGAATTTGCATATAGAACAGAACAAAGGAATGCCTAGACAAGAGGTTCTACTTTCTTTCCTTTTTTTTTTTTTAGATTTAATTTAATTTTTTTATTTTTTATTTTTTTTCCTTCTTTATTTTGTATTTATCAAAAAAAAAACACAGTAAAAAGAATTTAAAATGTGGAAGAGTTAACAATAACTATACAGAGGATAAGAATGATAAGCATGGCTTATCAAGGGTGGAAATACAAATAAGATTGCTACACATATATTTTCTTTGTGTTCATCTTTCCCTCTGAATTTTTTTTTTCCCTGTA
>PVIH01005948.1:0-117277 GCA_004025045.1 Sigmodon hispidus | reverse complement strand
ATAGAGATCATACTGAGGTCCACAGGGTCCTGCATAGAGATCACACTGAGGCCCACAGGGTCCTGCATATTGATCACACTGATGCGCACAGGCTCCTGCATAGAGATCACACTGAGGTCCACAGACTCCTGCATATAGATCACACTGAGGTCCACAGACACCTGCATAGAGATCACACTGAGGTCCACAGGCTCCTGCTTAGTGATGTCACTGAGGCCCACAGGCTCCTTCATAGAAATCACACTGAGGTTCACAGGCTCCTGCATAGAGATCACACTGAAATCCACAGGCTCCTTCATAGAGATCACACTGAGGTTCACAGGCTCCTGCACAGAGATCACACTGAGGTCCACAGGCTCCTGCATAGAGATCACACTGAGGTCCACAGGGTCCTGCATAGAGTTCACACTGAGGTCTACAGACTCATGCATAGTGATCACACTGAGGTCCACAGGGTCCTGCATAGAGATCCCACTGTGGTCCACAGTCTCCTGCATAGAGATCACACTGAGGTCCACAGACTCATGCATAGAGATCACACTTCACCAATTGAGCTGCCTCCCCAGTGCCAATACTACTGATTTTTCTTTTCACATGTAGTTTAATGTTTGAGACTCTTTTCCCCTCAGGTCCCAAGATGAAACTAATGAAGTATTAACCAATTGAGTAATTTCAAGAATATTCCCTATCAAGTGTAACTCATGTTTACAAGTGGTTTGTGGACAGATATAACGACTATTATTTCTATAATATAAACATTTTAAAGCAATTTTTAGAAAATAGATTAATTATGAAATGGATGAAAATATGTTGGACAATGGAATACTAGAGCAATGTTTAGAAACCTCCTTGTGGCCTACAAAGTCTGAAATATTTACTCTCTATTCCTGGAAGAGAAAGTGCCTTAGCCTTGTTATAGAACACTTAAGATTCAGTAGTGGGGATACAGCTAAGTGTATAAAAAATTCAGCATGTTGGGAAAAAAGAAATGGCAAGATTCAAAAGGAGACACTTGGTGTGATCTACTATTTTAATTAAATATAAAGCATAGAATAATGGTCTGATACACAGAGAAAAGAAGGCAAGCAGAAATATAAGAAGGAAAGAAGGGAGGGAGGGAGGGAGTGAGGGAGAGAGGGAAAAAAAGAGGAAGCTAAGAACATCTGAACCCTGAAAGAGGAGAAGAAAAGTCAGAAGAAAGGGGTGCAATGTTACTGGTGTGTTTACTGGTATTTATTGCTTCCTCCCCATCTTTTTCAAGCTCTGTCTTATGAGCCAGGCATGTAGCTCAATTAGCTGAGCTCTTATGTAGCATGCACAGTGCCCTGGGTTCCACTGCAGCACCATGTAAACTGGATAAGCACTGCAGAGGTATAGGCAGGAATATCAGGTGTTCAAGGTCATCCTGGGCTACGAAAAGAATTTGAAGCCAGCCTAAGGAGATTCAAGAGACTGACTCAAAAACAAAACACAACAAAAACCTTCTGTTTTGTACAGTTAAGCTGTTCTATAGTTAATTTAGAGTATTTAAAAATACAAGATAAAATTGAGCAAAAAGGAAGTATCGCGACAGGAAAGAATATTGAAAACAAGCAGAGCCTGGCAACTGTGCCAGGGCAGGAAGCCTAACGAGCTCAGAACTCAGGCTGGATGGAGGAAGGGGCAGCGTGTTTACACAATGGGTGATATTTGAAATAGCCTCTTTCTTGTCAAGGCAGACAGTGCGGTTTTCTATGGTACCACGTGGCTCGTCTTTTTATACCACCCCTCCTCCAACCACCCACACACCGATCACACCAAGGGTGTTGTCCCAGGCCAAGCAAGGCCCACTTTTCCACTATATCCAGTCTGTCTTGTGGTTCTTGTTCCAGGATTCTGCTCCCCTCACTTGCCCAGTACAGCCTTGAACTGACTCAGTAACCCAGGTTGGCCAGATAAGGATGTCTTTGGCCTTCAGATCTTTTGTCTATCTCTACTTTTGTATCCTTGGCATCTGTTACTGTCCCTGCGAGAATCTGGCTGTTTATCCTACCTGAGTTGAGATGAATTCAAGACTCTATGTTCTTCGTGAGCTTAAAATATTGATTTGGAAAAAAAAATGTTAGCTATGCATAAGAAAAGTACACAACCATCTGGTGCTTTTCATCCTTGAAGTTTAGAACTCTGCTGAACTCTCAAAGCCCATAGGACTCTGTGGAAGAATAGAAATAAGACGCATCCCTACATGGGAGCACGTGTTAGGAGACATTTTAATGCCAAACAGGTCAATCAGGGTATAATTGCTTCTGATAGGCACTCTAGAAATCAGAAACATTCTTTACCTAGACCTGAGTGCCACTTGAAAAGATGACAGCCTTCCCTTCCTTTGAAAATATCAAAGACAATCAAACCCAAAGTCCCAGGCTGAGCCTCAGAATCCAGCATCAGCAAGGACGAGAGTGGAATGAAGAGAGAATCCATCACAGGAGAACACAGCATGCGGGCTGCTGGACAGTGGTCACAGGCAAGTCCCTCTAGGTCTCAGTGAGGTGCTCATGGCGGGGCTGCTGGACAGTGGTCACAGGAAAGTCCCTCTAGGTCTCAGTGAGGTGCTCATGGTGGAGGGTTTACTCTGACTCTCTAGCAATTGAGGCAAGCCTTGGAGACAGATGCTGTGTACGGCTGCTTCAACCACCACTCTGGGCACACCACTCTGCGTCCCGTGAAACACAACCAGATGCCCCGCTTAGACTTGTTTGAATTTTACAGTGAAATGCGAACTGTACTGTGGACATTATATGGGACATCTCCGAAGAATTAGAATATACTTTGTTGGTTTCTTGGCTGGGAGCAGAATTAGAGCTGAGGGACTGTCACCAGAGCCTACCTGTGGGTAAGTTGTGACCACTTGCATGTGAGGGCTTGAGCTTTCAGAGCGATGGGTCGGTTGGGAGCATCGGAATTGTCTAGTGTGGGTGGGGAGGCCACAGTCTGAGCTGCAGTGCTGGGAAAAGCAATTATTTTGACTAAATTTTACTATCCAACTCTTCCAACACTGCCTTCAAAGAAGCTTATTTTCAAAAAGATTTGTCAGGCTGAGTATGAACATACATCCCTGTAACTGCAGAACATGGGTGGCTGATGTTGGTGCACTGTGAGTTCAAGGCCAGCCTGGGTTACATGATTAGAACCTGTTTCAAGGACACCAGTGACAGGGACTGGGATGATAGAGTGGTTCCTGATTTCTAGAGTGCTTGCTTTGCCAACTTGAGCTTCCCACAGCAAACCACGTGGTGTTGGAGAGGCAGACACAACAGACCACGTGGTGTTGGAGAGGCAGAGACAGGTAGGTCCCTGCTGCTCTCTGTTCAGGCAGGAGAGATGGCTCTGTCCTCTGATATTCCAGACTATTTTATCAAATATACAATATATCTTATGCTCATGTTTTCATTTTTGTCTGCAATAAATGCCTCAAAGGATGGCAGCTTGCTGTGTGACAGAGGTGTGTTCAATTGTATAAGAAATTGCCAAGCCATTGTTAGTATTTTGTATGTGGGAGAGACATGAGGCATTCACTGCCAGGTGCCACACAGTTTATTTGGGGGTTTGGATATCCAGAGACGGGGGGAGGAGGGATAAAGAAGGAAAGAAAGGAAGGAGAAGGAGAAAAAGAAGGGAAGAGAAATAAGGAGAAGTACCCATTGCCATTGTTATTCCTTTTTAAAGGAGCAGGTAGGCATACAGCCATGCCTAGGAGTATGTCACACCTGGGGGCTACTTGCAGCAAATTCGAGCATGTCAGGAACACACCTACAGCCATGATTTTATAGTGGCCCACTGCTTTTCCATCCTCAGATGTGATATGTGGTGTGCTCTATTGCATGGGTTAAAAAAGAAGTCCTGGGCCCTTCTACCTAGTGACCCCAAGCCCTCAGGTTCCAGACCATAAGGTGATAGCGGAAGTGTGGAAAGAGACATGATTACATTCTTTTTCATAGGCTGTCTGGCTGTTTGGAAAAATATAGGCTCAGTTAGAAGCTTTTATGTACTTGAGTCTAGTTAAAAACAGTTAAAACTATATTTATGGAAGGTATTGTCAAGAGGAGAAACGGGAAGCTAGTTTGTGTTTCTCGGGCAACAATACTTCTGGGAAGCAGGTTTTGAGCATGTGGTCAAGTCCTTTCCACCTGTTCATGCAGACTTTTCATAGAGACTGTGGAGAGCTCATCAATAAAACTGAGAGACTGTGTGACATCTCTATCCTGATGCCCAGAAATGGCCAGGAGTGGATGGACAGTGGATACCTGCGACCACATCTTCTTTCTCACAGATCGTGGGGGTGGGAGGCTCAACTGCAGTAGGTGGTGGTCACAAACCCACATTCCCGTCATGTACAAACTTTAACCAGCAAAATTGCTTTTCAGTAGTTATGTTTTATAAAGTTTTGAAAGACATTTGTGAGGGTATTTGTAGTATTGAAGTTTCTGGCCCTTTCTGGCTGGCAGTCCAGGCCCACCAACCTAGCCACTGGCTGCTGTTTAGGCACCCCCTAAAATGACTCAGAGGTTTATACTAATTTTATCCTGCTTTGCCTAAGGCTCAGGTATATTGCTAGCTAGATCTTTCATCTTAATTCAACCCATTTCCATTCATCTGTCTGCCACGTGGCCTGTGGATCACCTGTTTTGTTACACGTTGATTCTTCGGAGGCTGGATCATGTCTCTGATTCCACCCTCTTTCTCCTTCCTATGCTCCGATTTCTCTGCCTACCATGATGGTGCTTGCCACAGGCCGAAACAGTTCCTTTATTTAAAGAATGATATTGATAGCATATAGAAAGACATTCCTACATCAGGTACTCATTTCTTAATATATTTTAATAATTATTAATTAAATTTATTCATTTATTTTATATCCCAACAGCAGTTTCCTCTACCTCTTCTTTCCTATTCCCTCCCCCAAGCACCCCTGCCATTCCCCCATCTACTCCCCTTTTGTTTCTGTTCAGAAAGAGGCAGGCCATCCATGGGTATCAAAGCATGCATGTCATATCAAGCTGACATAGGACTAAGCTCCTCCCCTTGTAGTAAGGCTGGGCAAGGCAACCCAGTATGAGAAACAGATTCCTAAAAACTAGTTGAAGTCTTAGGGATAGCTCTTCTCTCGCTGCTAGGAGTCCCACAAGTAGACAAAGCTATACTGTAGTGGGATTATGCTGGAAATGTAAATATTTGTCCTGCCTATGGGTTTAATAAAAGCTGATTGGTCAAAGGCAAACAGGAAGTGAGGGCAGGGCTACCAGGCTAAGAAAACTCAGGAACATCTCGGAGCAGAGACAGACACCAGACACAGATGCTAGACAGAGAGCCCCAGAGAGAGCAGACAGCAGCAAGCATGGAGGAAAGAAGCTGAAATGCTGCTCTGAGAAAAGGTACCAAGCCACCCGGCTGAACAAGATGGGTTAGACTGAGAGCAAGTGCTAGCAAATCATATGCCTGGGCCCCAAGTCAATCAGCATAAAATGAATATAAACCTATGTGTGATTATTTGAAGCAAAGCGAGGCCGAGAGCGAGACTAAACCTTTAGTCCAGGCCTGGAAAGTCTGGGCCAAAACCATTTACAACATTATACAACAGTCACAGGTATGTAGCAGGCCTGAGTTGGTCCCATGCAGGCTCCTGAGCTGACGGTCCCTAGTCTGTGAGGTCCTATAAGTTCGCATTAGTTGTTTCTGTGGGTTCCCTTGTGATGGCCTTGTGCCATGTATGAGTGCTTTGCCTCTGTGTATGTCTGTGTACCACATGCACACAGTGCCTGGGAAGACCAGAAGAGTGGGCATATCCTCTGTGACTCTGCATGAGCAGTCAGTGTTTTTACTCCCTGGGCTACCTCTCCAAGCATAGTTTCATTGCTTTGGGAAGAGAAAACAAAAATCTAACCAGTATTGTGATTGTAGGGAAACTATAACACTACCTGGATTTTGGGGGTACATGGAGCTTTTTGATTATATGCTGAGACCCAATGTAGTATCCTTTGGCCCCTCACAGTGTGTCTAGGGAGCCATATTATGGAAGAACCAATCCAATCAAATCTCAACTGAGTTCAGCTCTCAGTTAAATGTGCCACCTGCACAAGGAAGAAACTATTTCACCCTGGCAGATAGCAGAGAGGCTTCTTAAGAGGCCTGCATGACCTGGTGGGAAGCTAAAGAATGCAGCCCCTTCCAAGACCACATGGCATGAGGAACCTTGGAGTCTTAGAAGACGTGGGTTGAGTGACGCCTAAGAATAGCTTCTGTCCTTTTCCTGAGCCCATGAGACTGTTTATCTACCCACACCTTCTCTTCCCTGAAGGAAAAGGAAAAGCTATCCCTTTGTTCTTAGAGTGTGTTAGGTACTTTTCTGCCTTTGTGACCAAATTCATGACAAAAAGTGAGTCAATGATGGAAAGGTGTATAGTACAAAATTTCTGGTTCGGCCTGGCCCTGCAGTGCAAATAAATATCTCCCTCCGGCAGCCTGGCCTAGCTTGAGGTTTGGACATGTGGCCCGACCTGGTACCAAATAATCACACAAAGGCTTATATTAATACATGCTATCTGGCCTATGGCTCTGGCTTATTGCTAGCTAGGTCTTGCATCTTAACTCAAGCCATTTCTATTCATCTGTCTTGCTTCATGGCCCATGGCTTACCTGTACTCCATTGTACATTGCTTTGTGGGCGGCTGAATTGCATCTCTCCTGACTCCACCCTTCTTCCCCTGTATTTATGGTTGGATTTTCTGTCTGCTTCTAAGATGCTCTGTCATAGGCCAAAACAACTCCTTTATTATCCAATGGTATTTACACAATACGCAAAGACACCCCACATCAAGGGTATGACTTCACTTCTTGTTAGAGAGGATATGGTCTACCAATGCAGAGTAGTTATGGCGACAGACAGTAAGCACAGGTTTGCTGTCATTTCAGGATGTCCAAAAGCAGAGAGATTGGAGTCAGAAGTGGGGTTTGGGTTGTAAGGTTTTGGGCCAACTATCAGCAACCCATTTCTAACCAGGTCCCCTCTCCTACATCCCTCTAACACAGTGAGCCAGTGGAGGTATTTCAGATCCAGATTGTCACACAGTGGTTAAACAAAGCTGGCCTGTGCCGATTCAGAAATCATCAACAGGCCTCTTTCACTGACCTACAGGAAGCTTCTTGAAGCAGAAACATTAGCCTACCTGCAAGGCTGTTCTGATAGTCACCTCAGTGTGTGGATGGGTGTGGCTGACTTGCTTGCATGTGTGGGTGCCACTACTGTTGACTTAGAAGTGACAGGAACTCTGGCTTCTCCCTTGGCTAGGTCTTGCTCACGATCAGGGTATGAATTCATTCTCTCTCTCTCTCTCTCTCTCTCTCTCTCTCTCTCTCTCTCTTTATTTCTTTATTTTATTTATTTATTTATTTTTTTGGTTTTTAGAGACAAGATTTCTCTGTGTAGCTCTGGCTGTCCTGGAACTCACTCTGTAGATCAGTCTGACATTGAACTCAGAGATCTGTCTGCCTCTGACTTTTTGAGCGCTGGAATTAAAGGCATGTGCCACCATCACCTGGAAGGTGTAGATTCCTATACATGTTTTCCTTAAGACATACTCATGCATAAAGCATTCTTAGCTCCTGCCATTCATGAAACTCAGGCCAAGATGTGAGCTCAAAAAAAACTCTCTGCTCACAGAAGAGAGGGCTGTAGCAATCACAGACATACACTGAGTTTGAGAAAAATTAAACAAAACTCAAGTCCAGAAAGTACGTGAAGATACACAGAAGACTCCAACAATGTGATGTTTAAGGTTACAAAGAGAACTGCCAAGGGCCCATTGTATGATGGTCTGAACACTGACCCTCTGCCAAGGACCTGTTGTCTATCCAGAAGAAATCCCATAGCCATGTCTGTGCTAGGTCTGTATCTGTCTGTCTGTCCACACTTCTGGCTGCACCATAGTCCTGCAGGGTTGGACTTCATCTTCCCACTTCATCCTGCTCAGTGTCTGACATGGCATTTCTGACAGCATAAACTTTTCTTCTGGAAGGGTATGATTGTCTTAGTCACTGTCCTATGGCTGTGAAGAGACCATGCCCAAGGCAAATCTTGTAAAAGAACATTTCACTGGGGGCTTAGAGATTTACAAGCTTAGTCTATTATCATTATAGAAATGAAGATGGTGCCAGGCATGGTGCTAGAGACATATCAAAAAGCTAGATTCTGAGAGAAAGAGAGAGAGAGAGAGAGAGAGAGAGAGAGAGAGAGAGAGAGGCATGAAAGGTTTTTGAAACCTCAAAGCCTACCCCCAGTGATATACTTCTTCCAACAACACTATAGTTCCTTCTAATCCTTTCAAACAGTGCCACCCTCTGCTGACTAAGCATTTAAATGTATGAGAACACTAATAGGACCCTGTTCTCTTACAGTGCAGCAGGTGTCATTTGTTTCTGTATTTCTCTTTTGCTCTCTGTATGTGACACAACTATCTAGTTCTTGCAAGGACCTAAGCCACAAAAATCTTAGTGTCATATGGCTTCTTGAAGTCTTTGCTATCCTGTGTTTCCTATATTCCTTCTGGGAGACAGACTAACCACTCTGGCCTGAGACTGGACCCCAGGACCAAGCAACTGTGGGTATGAGTAAGTTGACGTCATGAGCTGGCATGGGTAGCATAGTTGAGCATGAGTGAGCATGGGTAGACATGGGTAGACATGGTGAGCATAGGTAATCGTTAGCAGTCATGGGTGGGCATCAATGGGCAAGGATGGGCATGCAGGTTCATAGATTTGCTGCTGTTCACTGCCTGTGGCCATTCTTCTACCATATCTCTTAGAGTCCATGATGTATCCTGAAGAAAGAGGTAATATAAACTGTTGACTTTTGTGGTTTACATGTGGAATGTACTTACAGGCAGCTCATGTGTTTCAGCACTCAGTCTTCAGGTTCTGGTAATTTGGGGGAAAGTATCATGTTCTTTACGAGATGTCTGCACTGACACACTAGCTGTGGCAAACTCTGTACTAATCTCCCTAGCTGTAGCCTTATCTGCACTAACCCACTAGCCTTGGCCAGCTCTGCCCTGAATCCCCTAGCTGTGGCCTTTCTGCACTGACCCATTAGCAGTGTTCAGATCTGTGCTGACCCACTGGTCCTGGAAAGTTCTGTGCTGCCACCTCTGGATCAGGCATGATTGATTTCTCCCCAAAATCTTAGCCAGGTGATTTATGACTGTATCTTCCCACTCTCTAATCAGAGAACTAACATGCAATGATTTGCCTAACACTTCAGAAGAAGGAAGACACATGTGGTCTTTGCAGCCTAAGTGAGGTCCACACCCTGAGAGTATTAGATAGGAAAGAAGGAAGGATGGACCCACAGGAGTTCTGAGAATTGAAGGGCATTATGAAATCAGATCCATCCACATGGTATTTACAACTTTGAACCTACATCTAAAGTTTCCACCTTCTTACAAAATACACTCATGCCAGCCATTCCCACCATCCTGTCTATGCTCATCAAAGCAGCATCAACTCAAGCAGCCTTGCACACAGCCTGGAATGATTTCTACATGGACAAGTCCCTTCATCCAGCTCTGCAGCTATTATTTGAGAGGCAATGCATAAGGAAAGAACCAGTGAAAATAAAAATTAAAACCACCAGGAAAAAAGTTATAAGTATGCCTGCATGGCCCATGGATGAGTCTTGAGCAGTACTCATTAGCTTGTGGAATCTGTGTTACCCTGGGCTCCTGGACCATGTGCTAAGCCAGAGGAAGACTTGTGCTCACCTTGTAGATGGGATGAGAAGCAAGATCAAGATGAAAGACAGATTGCCTGCTGCCTGGACATGGAAATTGCCCACAATTTATCCATTCTCCATGGTGGATGTTCCGAAGTGTCAGCCTATTCACAAATGACAATCGAATAAAGAGTTTTAAACAAGCATTTTTTAGAATGTTGACTTACTGGGGGAGGAAAAGAATCCTTGTATCTTGTCGAATGATTGCAGCACCTGTAAAATGGTAAGGTCATTTTTCTGCTGAAATGTCAGGGTGAGATTTCTAAAATAGATTCCTGGTGCAGTTTTAATAATGTCGAGGTTAAAGATGAGGGGGAGAAAGTATTTAACAAGGAATGTGCAGCAAAAATATTGCTGTTTCGAGCAAGCTTCGGAGAAGCCTCTCACTCTGTCAGTGCGACCCAGGGCCATGTGTGCCCAGGGGTTTGTGACGACTGTTTACATAATTAATAATAATCCATTCCCCAGCTCTAGGCTGGGAAAGCCTGTTTTAATCGTCCCACTGTGCTTTGTGAGGTTGGTCCTCTGGGACATTGCGGAGGGAAAGGGACAGTGTATGTGTACCTTCTGCAAGGATGCCCAAGTGAAAACCCCTGTGTCCGACTTGCAGCACACCTTCTTCCCACTGTCCATCTATATTTCCTTGGGGGGATCCCTTGTGATGCAACTATCCAAGTATAATAGCCTAAGCCAGCAAAGCAGACGCCCCTTGAATCGCAAGCTCACATCCTGACCTACTCCACACAAGTCAGTCTGTAAGGAAGATGCTGACCTGCCTTTCCCAGGACATTTCTGTAATGAGCGAGGACCATAAGATTATATGTGCCCACTCCATATATCTTTGTTGTTCCCCTGTCTGGCTATTAGACATTCTCACATCTCTTTAAATTTTCATTACAATGTCAAAGACACATATATCTTCATGGATTTGGAAGCAAACACCATGACATAAATATTCACCTAGGAGTTGAATTTATGGAACAATGTGGCTCAAAGTTCTGACGTCCTTCGCCAAAATTTGCCGAGTTTCTCCCTATCATCCCAGCCAGAACTCAGATCAAACCTGGGAGTGCTTTTGATGTTCAGGTGATGGGAAAGGATGGTAACGAGCATCTCCTTTGTGGTTTTGATTTAAAAAAATTTAAAGTTGATTGCTTTTAGTTTTGCATCTGTATTTGTATTTGAGGATGTGTGTGTGTGTGTGTGTGTGTGTGTGTGTGTGTGTGTGTGTGTGTGTGTGTGTTGTACTTACTTAGCAGTTATGGAACTTAAATTACGGGTAGTTGTGAGCCACCAACATGTGTTCTGGGAACCAAACTCTGGGCCTCAAAAAGAGCAACAAGGGTTCCTGACCACTAAGTCATTTCTCTGGCTCCTTTGTGCTCAGTCTTAATTACTACTGGGTGTCCATGTTAGTCTGCTTAATCCTTACCTGACTCCCCTCCCTCTGCATAAGTGACTTATGTCTCATATTCATTTTCCCTAAGTTATGTGTTTTATTCACCTTCTGACTCAAACACCCTAGATCCTTCGTAGGTTATGTTCCCTGTTAGTCTGGACTTCCAACTTCTACCCACAGTCTGTTAGAGCTGTTTTGTATTGAACAGATGTTTTTAATATCAACATGGTGAGTTTAACAGGTGTTTACTTCATGGTTAGTAGCTTGTGAGTCTACGTTAAGAAATTTGTTTCTATTAAAAGCTGTAAAAAACATAGTTTACTTTGTACGTTTTCTTGCTTTATCTTTGGCATGTGAGTTTGTAGTTAGTGTGTAATTTTCCTCTAGGTACAATAGATGTCATGGTCACACTTCAAGTAGGTGATTGGATGTGTCGTGGCCGTTTACAGGATGTCTCTTCACTTGTAGGCATGTTTTTTTAAATCATCCCTTCTTTTTATAATGGCAGCAATCTGTTTTTTCTTCCTGATCTCATTTCTTCTTCCACTGAACTTTTAACTTTATTAAATCAATAGCAAGCAAGGTGTTTTCCTTGAGAGCGAATGTCACCATTTGAAATAATGTGTGACAATCAGCTTGGGGATTTTATGATATTAAAACATTTCATGTTATTCTTAACTTTTAAAGAAGTTTTAAAATAGTTCCATCTGGATGTTGAATCATTTCCCATGAGTCAAGTGATTCAAGTGGTAACTGGTGATGTGACTGTCCTTAAATCTGTACGTTTCTCTTTTTAAATATTTTTTATTTTTAATTACACAGGCATGTGTGTATCTCTCTGTGGGTGTGAGCATATGTGAGTGCAGGTGACTTCTTGTGCCAGAAGATGAATTTAAATCCCCTGGAGCTGGAGTTACAGGTGGTTGTGAACCACCAGACATGGATGCTGGGAGCCAAAGTCATGTTCTCTGCAAGAATAGTATATGCTCTTAACCATCAAGGTATCTCTCTAGTCCATCCTAGATTTTTGAGATCAAATATCAAATTTCACATGAGCTTTGTTGCACATGACTGTGATCAGTCTGCTGGTGTTTGATTTCATATTTTACATTTCTGATCAAAGGAAAATAAGGTAATTTCAGCCATTGTTGTTTGAATTCTATCCCTTCTTCTTAAGTTTTGCTTTGTACAGAGACTTTATGGAAAATGATGCTCTTGTACCTGCTTCTGAATTTGCAAATATGAAGGACAGAATAAAGGTAATGAGGCAATGCCTTGGAAGCAGAGCATTAGAGGCACCTCAGGTCCAGTTGTGGAGTGTGAGCAAATAGCACAGTGAGGGGAATTCTGCAGAGAGAAGCTCCCTCTAAATAAAACTCAACACAGACATGGAGAAAAACAATTAATAAATGGGGCCTCCTGAAACTGAGAACGGCAAATAACACAAAGCAGCAGCCTACAAAATGGGAAAAGTTCTTCACCAGCCCCACACCTGAAAGAGAGCTGATCTCCAAAACAAATTAAGAACTCAAAAAAAAGTAGACATCAAAATGCCAAAAAACTAATTTAAAGATGGGGTACAGATTTAAACAGAGAATTCTCAACAGAAGGATCTCAAATGGCCAAAATTCACTTAAAGAATTACTCAGCATTCTTAGCCATCAAAGGAATGCAAATCAAAACAACACAGAGATACCATCTTACACCTGTGAGAATGCCTAAAACCAAACACACAGATTACAGCTTCTGTGAGAGAATGTGGAGTAAGGGAATACTCTTTCAGTGCTGATGGGAGTGTTAATTTGTACAGCTGTTTTGGAAGTCAGTATGTTGATTTCTCAGAAAATTGGGACTCAACCTGCCTCAAGACCTAGGAATGCCAATATTGGGCATACACTCAAAAGATGCTCAATCATACCACAAGAACTATGTTCATAGCAGTATCATTCATAATAGCTAGAATCTGGATGCAAACTAGATTCCCCTAAATAAAATGATAGACAACAAAAATGTGGTAAATTTACACAATGGAGTATTACTCAGTGGAAAACAACAAGAAAAAACAATGACATCATAAGATTTGTAGGCAAATGGATAAAAAAATATATATGTACATACACACATATGTAATAAACATATATATATATAACATGTAGTATATATGTATAATATATAAACATCCTCTTTACTGTGGTTACCCAGACCAAGAAAGATCTTATATGTATTCACTTGTAAGTATACAGTAGACACAAAGCAAAGAATAACCGGGCTATAATCTACAACCAGAGAGAAGCTAGGTAAAAAGGAGGACCCTAAGAGAGACATGTATAGAGGGTTCTAAAAAGGGGAAATATCTTAGCCAATCTGACAGGTGTAAGGTGGTATCTCAAGTTGTTTTGATTTGCATTTCTGTGATGACTAAAGATGTTGAACACTTTTTCAAGTGCCTTTCAGCCATTCGTAATTCTGCTGAGAATTCCCTTTTTAGTTCTGAACCCCAGTTTTTGATGGGTTATTCAAGGTTTTGGGCTCTAGTTTCTTGAGTTCTCTATATATTTTAGAGATCAGTCCTCTATCACTTGTAGGGTTGGTGAAGATCTTTTCCCATTCTGTAGGCTGTCATTTTGTCTTATTGACTGTGTCCTTGGCTTTACAAAAGCTTCTCAGTTTCAGGAGGTCCCACTTATTGATTGCTGTTCTTAATGTCTGTGCCACTGGTGTTATATTTAGGAAGTGGTCGCTTGTGCCAATTCGTTGGAGGGTAATTCCCACAGCCTGTGCTGGAACGGTTTCAGAGCAAGGGGAACACTCCTTCATTGTTGGTGGGAGTGTAAGCTTGTTCAGCCACTCTGGAATTCAGTATGGCTGTTTCTCAGAAAATTGGAAATCAATCTCCCCAAGCATCCAGCAATACCACTACTGGACATATACCCTAAAGGTGCACATTCGCACTCCAAAGGCATTAGCTCAGCTATGTTCATAACAGCATTATTTGTAATAGCAAGAACCTGGAAAAAACCTAGATGCCCCTCAGCTGAAGAATGGGTTAACAATCTGTGGTACATCTACACAATGGAGTACTACTTAGCAGTAAGAAATAATGATATCCTAAAATTTGCAGGCAAACTGATGGATTTGGGGAATATCCTCTTGAGGGAGGTATCACAAATTCAGTAAGATAAGCAAGGGATGTACTCACTCATTAGTGCACTTTAAACAAAAAGGCAAAAAAACAAAGCATGTCCAAGTTGCAAACCACAAACCTGAACAGCTTGGGATCTGAAAGATCTTGGATCAGCACCTTGGAGTCCATTTATTCCAGAGGAATACCTGACTCAGTCTTGATGTTGGGGTGAGGAAAGTGGATCTGCCAGGAGTGGGTGCTGAACTAAGCCATACTGGACCTTGGGACCTCCTGCCCTAGCTGGGGAGGAGATAAAGAAATGTGGAGAGGAGAGAGCGACTGGAAGGGGTGGGAGGGGGAAAGGAGCTTGAACAAGGATATACACGAATAAAAAAATGTGACTTTATTCATAATAGTAAAAAAATAGAACTTTCTCACTATTATTGGACCTAAATTTGTCCTAAAGAAAGATAATACAGGGTTATTTTTTGATTCTGTACTGAAAAAAAACCATGTAACAATGTCAACAAGTAAAGTCTAAGAGTAAAAGAAAAAAGGGGGGATATTTGAAATTTCCTAAGTAAACTGAGAGGGGGTAGAAGGAGGAGATTGAGGATGGGAGCATGTGGAACTGAGATGACCTAGCTGTGGGAGGGATGGAGACAGAGAGCAATGAAATACGTCTTTATAGAGGAAGTCATTATGGAGTTAGGGAGAAATCTGGTGTTCAAGAAATTTTTAGAAATCCACAAAGATGACCTCAGTTGAGACTCCTAGCAATACTGGTCAAGATGCCTGAGAAAGTCTTCCCCTGGAATCAGATTAGTGACTATCCTAATTATAATTGTAGAAACTATATCCAGTAACTGATGGAAACAGATTCAGGGATCCATGGCCAGGCACTGGGCTGAACTCTCCACTGAAGGGACGAAGAAACCATATAAGCAAGGAGATAAAGATCATGACGAGGAAAGCCACAGAGACAACTGACGAAAATTAGTGCATGCTCTGGGACTTTGGATTGACAGCTGGGGAACCTGCATGGAACCAAACTATGCTCTCTAAACGTGGGTGACAGTTGTATGGCTTCATCTGTTTGTGGGACCCACCCCCACCCCGGTAGTGGGACCAGGACTTATCTCAGGTGCATAAACTGACTCTTTGGGAGGCCCATTCCTTGTGGAAGAGTACCTTGCTCAGTCTTGACACAGGAAGAAGGAGCTTGGTGCTACCTCATCTTGCTATGCCAGACTTTATTGACTCCACAAGGGAAGTCTTATCCCCTCTGCAGAGTGGATGGGGGAGGGGAAAGGGCAGGAGAAGGGAGAGAGGGGGAACTGGGGTTGGTATGTAAAATGAACAGAATTAAATAAAAAAACCAAAAAAAAATTCGGATTGATGTAATATTTAAAAACCTGACTCTAAAGATACTTGGAAAAAGGCTTCTTTCCTGTAACTGTAACAAAACATCTGACTCAGGCTGTTTAAGAGGATGGAGGGAATGACCTTCAGTTCATGGATACAGGGCATCAGGGCAGGAAATCATGGTGGTAGGGGCTTTGGAGGGCTGGTCACATCGCATCTCTAGTCAAAAAACAGAGCATGACTCATGCTGCTGCTCTCTTGACTCTCACAGTCTAGAATTCTAGCCTAGAGAATGAATGATTCCATCCACAGCCAGCAGGTCTTCCCACTTTAATGAATCTAACAGAGATAACCTCCCTCAGGCATGTCTAGATGATTCTAGATTTCATCAAGTTGAAAACTGAGATTATCAAAGTCACCATTTAAACATTGCTACTTTCTTTGGTCATTTTAGTAAGATGTTAAGATATATTTTTTTTTCTTTTCTTTATAATTACTTTTGTGACAAGCAGGAAAGGGATCAAAGGATAATTAAAACATTGCTTTTAAAAATCAGAACTCATTGAAATCTTGGCCGTTGTGTCTGACTCAGCCAGTCTATTCAGGCAGGAAAGTGTCAGTGTTGGCTTAGCTCTGTGCTTGACTGAAACAAACCATGAAAGAAGTTTACATTTGCCTTATTTGTGAGAGAAGTTTCTGCAGGTGGATGTTTTAGGAGCTCTGGTAAAGAGTGCATAGCAGAGTACTTACCTAGTATATATCTGGGATTGAGTCTGACCAACACACACAGGCTCTGATCCAATGCGCATGTCCTTATTAAAAAAAAAAAAAAGAGTGACCTGCACTCATAGACAAAGCTACATGAAGAAATACTCAGAGATGTCACAGCTGGAAGAGCAGGGAGGAGCCTTTCTTGAGCATCTTTGGGATTGGCCTTGTGCATCATTTTGTTAGCTTGTCTGCCTTCCAGGATGGCAGAAGACTAGAATTCTGTTCTTTGAAGCCACCACCTGGCAATAATTTACTAAGGAAGCCCAAGATTTCCACTTAAGTCCCTGTTGTTCCATGTTCTTACCCATGGGTGACAAGGAACTAGGTGGCTTCTGTTGATAGATTGAGAACAAAAATAAAACAAAGAATCTGCCAGTCAGGGGAAGTTTGCTAACAAGCGGACATGCTCAGGGTCTGCAGAGTTTCGAGCTTAAGACAAGAAACGGGGATCACAGACAAGCCAGACTGTTGGCCTCATGAGGATGGTGGACTCGTGAACCACCACAGTAGCCAGCCTTTCCTTTTGACACTTTGATGTGGGTTTTGAAAAAAGTAAACTCAGAGCCTCATGCTTACAAGGCTGGCAGCATTCTACCAACTGAACAACCACTCCACTCTAACCTGTGAGCTTCTAAACACCCTTCAAAATTAAATCAAACATGAATTTCCAGGGATTCCCCCAGCAAGTAACATACATTCATGATGTGGGGGCCTTCTGTGCACCAACACTCCAAATGCAGACCCTTTTTATCAACTGCTGGCTTAAGTGAACACACACACACATACACACACACACACACACACATTCTTACTCCTAGGTCAGATGACCTTCTCCTGCAGAAGGGTGTGCTGACTTTAGCTGTCACTGTGGGTCCATTATGTGACTCTGCCTTGGATACTGGAAACAATCAGGCAACATGTTTAGATTTTTCGAAGCCTGGCGCTTTGCCTCTACATGAGGATATAATGATTAAACTTGTATATTTGACTGGAGTGATAAATGCTCAGGGATTTCTGTATGTCTATAAGGGTGTTCCCAGAAATGTCAGCATATAGCTCAGTGAACTGTAAGAATGCCTGCCTTGAATGTTGGACAATCTACCCATGATGCTGGATCCTTTATGGAGCCAAAGCTGAGGAGGTTGAGGCCCCCCACTGTACTAGCTACTTTTCTAGCAGAAGCAACTTCAAGAAGAAAAAATTTACTGGGAGCTTATGACTTGAGAAGCCAAAGGAGAAGGTGTGGGGAGGCTCATGGCAGTGGGAGACTGGAAGCTGAGTGATATATCCTCCCCAAGACTTGCCATCTGGTGTCTAGCTAGGCCTTACAACTGCCTAAAACAGCACAACCATTGTTCACATGCTAACATAACACCTGCCATGTGTCAAACTCAGCTTCCCCTAAGCAGCACAACTGCAGCAGGTACAATCACAGACATCAGATTTCAGTTTGTTGGCCTTTGAATGTGGATGCACAACAGTAGTGCTCCAAGGACTAGCCCTTCAGTCTTGGATCTAGGCTGCATCCATCCTTGTCTGAGGCTTCCATTTTCTTGGACTTCTCTGAATCTTTAGTCTCTGTAGGTAAGCATGGTGGGACTACCAAGCCTTCAACTGTATAAAATAATCCAACGAAATCCAGACACATGTACACACACATACACATACACACACACACACACACACACACACACACACACACACACACACACACACACAAAGAGTTTATTTGCTTACCAGAGGAGTTTCTCATGACTGAGTATTCCCTTCAGTTAAATTCTTTCTACTCAAAGCAAACTTAAGAAGATTGTGCACTTCAGAACTCTTCAGATGGGATACCTTTCATGACAGCACCTCACAAAAACATAGCACAAGTAGAACAGAAGGCATCCATGATCGCATTGTCCAACATGTGCATGAATTCTTGCACCCGTCAATAAATGGAGGCCAAAGGAAACACATCTTTACTCAAGGAAAAGCAGTGAACTCCCTCCCCAAGGCGGGACCTTTAGACTTTGCATCTATCTGTATCATTGAGGAGCCAGGTCCTTGTTAGCTAGTTCCAGAGTGACAGTGGTGTTTGTTTCTTCCCAAAGCTCCTAGTTCAAGGTGAAGATGATTAATGTGTTGCTGAAGGAATTGTACAGTAAGCTTTTCTGATCACTGTCCCCTGAGCCACTGTGTAACTGCTCATAGTCACAGCCAAGGCTATTGACGAATAGTTTCATGACTCATTTGGGCAGATCCGTGAGGCCAATTACTTCATACGGTGGCATTCCATCACAGTCCTCTTCGATCTCAGAGTCTGGCTCATCGATTCCAGTTTGCTGAGGAAAGCATGCACCAGTCGGATCCAAAACCCTGATGGCCTCATCTAGATTTCTGCCTTAGTGTTTCCTGCCACCTGCTCTGCTAATGTTTCCTTGGCCTGTTTAATTACCCTGCCTCTATACAAGGCTCAGCACCCTGACAGGGAATGGCAGAGTCCACATAAACATAACAAAATCTGTGGTCTTTTGCTACTGAAGATTCTTCTTTCCCATTGCATAGATTGATACATTTATATACCAAGTGACCCCTTAGGAGAGGGCAGTTAAACTAAAATTTTGACAAAATAGACATTAGTACTTAATTTTGATTTTTGTGGCTTAAATGCAACAGAATTACGTTTTGTTTCTCTCCAGGGGTGATGCTCTGTGTCATTAACAAGAGAAAGATTTTCTGCTACTTCAAGGTATGTAATTCTATGCACACATATAATTGGAAAATTAGATGTAAGTAAGTATGACTTTAAATGATGTATTTTTGCACAGTCCACTCTCAGTTAACCTCACACCTATGCATAATTAACAGAGAGATGTACTCACTTGACTGCTAGCTTTTGGAGACTGCCCAAGGTAATTCATTCCATTTCAGAGACCCATCTGCCATGTGACATCTGATGGCATTTCTGCCACTGTGGTGCACAGTGGTAATGCTTGGAAAGAACTTTGGCTTGAAAAATGGAGGAGAGGGCAGGATACACATCTGCCCAGCTTCCTTGAGGGCAGCAGGATGGTCCTTGGATTCAGAGCCATTTGGTTGGGTGGCTGACGGAACCGTGGTGTATACAACAATAGCTGAGGAAATTATATAATTATAAACTGATTTCATTCTAAGAACTGTGAGTTACAAAATCAAACATGAAGATAGCACAGAGTCCCTACATAACCCATATTCATGTCACTCTGTCATTTTAACAAATCATAGAAACTTCATCTCTTATAAAACTCACTCAGGCAGAACACAACACTTCATTTCTTCCAGTTGGGTTGAGTTGGGTGCCAATCATACAGCCATTTACGAACACAGACACCACCCAAGAAGAAGCATGGTCATGCCTCTTGTCACATGTCCTTCCATCCCAGACCACCATTAATCTGTGCTCTACTCCTGTGGATTGCCTGTTCTGAACATGCCATGGGAATGAAGTTGAACTTGAACAATGTTCCTCATTGAACAATGTTTTCCAGGTCAAGTTATACTTCAGCATTCATCATTATGCAGTCCTTTCTGTCATCACGCTGTTTTCCAGTATGGGGTCATGATACATTTTCCCTAAGCATCTGCCATTCGGTAGATACTGTGCTGTGTCTTCCTTCAGAGGTACTGTGCACAATGGCAACAGGGGGCATTACATGGACATAGAAAACATGTTTGTGTTTCTTTGGGTGAAATGGTGAGGTCATCCAGCCATTCCATATAGAAACACTGAAGATCTGCCATTGTTGCCAATGTGGTTTTTAAAGGATGTATAAGGGAGCTCTTTCTTGCAGCTCTTTATGAGTCCTTATGGCCATCTTTCTTTTATCTTTTATTTGATAACCGCTAATTTTATACACAAATACAAATGCATTTAGATTATATATGCTCCTGCATCCCCCTACAACCTCTCCAGGCCCACCTAGAGCTTCCTTTCAGTCTCCTTTCTTCCTTCCCCTTTCCTTCCTCCTCCTTCTTTATCATCCACTGAGAGGATCCACTGTGTGCTGGTGGCATGTGCATGGCTGTCGGGCACCATCCACTGGAACATGAGCAACCTACCCTGATCCACACTGCCAAGGAAACCAACTTCACTCTCCCAGCAGTCAAGGCTATAGCTGCCCAGCTGTTGGCTTTCTTCTCATGTTTGCTCACTTTGAATCAATGTATTTTTTTATTCTTTATATATGGGTTCTTTATACATGTCCACGTCCCTCATCAGTTATTCCAGTTCTGTTTTCTCCGGTCTCTGAGTTTCTTTTGTTTTCTGGATATTGTTGTGCTTTGAAGCATAAAAACTTAGCAGGAAGTCCAGCCTGCCCTTTGTTTCCCTGCTTTTGTTTTGATTTCGAAGATGCTGATCACACCTGTGCTTTCTTCCAAGCTGTTATCATGGTGTCTGCAGTGCTTCTATGTAGAACTTTAACCCGGTGTAAGTTAGTGTTGTATGTGGTGAAAGTGGAAGTGACCCTGCTGAGTGAAGATAACCTAAAGAGACCAAGTGTCGCTCAATCTGGCTATCTGAGCCAGTGGACACCATAACACGGGAATTTCCTCAGAATCTCATGTCAGGAGAAGGAAAGGGCCCCAGCTGGGAGTGAGGCACACTTGTGTTCTGGAAAAATTATCCACAAAATTCTAACAACTTGTCAGACCACCTTTCAGGACCAGATTGAAGCCCAGATATGATAGGTCAGTGCTGAGTGTAATCAAACTGTGACCAGGACGGTGTGGATGTGGATGCTCTCAGCTGTCTACTTAAACTTTGGCTTTATTTTAGGACCCTAGAGATTGAGTTGGAGTGGGTCTTTGAATATTTTTGTCCTTTTTCCCAATGTGGCCACACTGAATAAATCCTTTTATCTATTTTAAAATTATTTTAACTGTTTTATTTAGCGTGAAGATGGATTATACATAAAATATCTTTTAATTTGTGCTAGTCTTTTTAAAATTCTTTCAACTATGTTTTAAATTTTTTACACAGCTTGTGTGTTAGCTCATATCCATTGTTTTAAGAAAACCCTTGAAGCTGAGAAGTCTACAAAAAATGATGTTTGTTAGCTCAGTGTTTGGAGTTCAGAAGTCCAAGATGGAGAGCAGACTGAGGTCCCACCCACGGTTTTCTGTCAGATGAATCATGGTTAGTGCTCCTGTAAGAGTGTTAGTTTATTGATACAATTTTAAGGGCAACTTGGTCATACTGTATGTATATTTCCACTCTTGTTTAAAGTATTATGTTTATGTAACTCATTTAAAATTGTAATGCATAATAAGAAATACAGATTAGTAGTCGTCTATGTCTAAACTAATACCCTAACCCTAGCCAATGTAAATTATTTTGGCGTTAACAGTTTTTTTTTTTTTAATTAAAGTAGATTCCTATGGCACTGACTCTTTCTCTTTTGTCTCCCTTACCCTGCCAGAGGATGAGTGCAATCTTCAACCCCTCCTCTCTCTTTCTTCTTCTCTTCTCTCTCTTCTCTCTCTCTCTTCCCTCTCTTCATAATAATAAAGTCTTTCTACATAGACCCAGTCTAAGTGTCTGCTGCCCCTCCGCTGCCACTCACTTGCACATGGGGCATGAGGTCTCTCTTCCTCCATTGCCATCTGCCAGCTACATCAGGTAAATGCGATATATCAAAACGTAACACTTATACTCTGGAATTTCCTGAAGTTATAATATCTAGGAGTACTTTAGTGGATGGACTGTGCTTTGCTCTTTGCTGTATACCATCACAGGCTTCACATAGAGATTATTTTATTCTCTTTCCAGATTGTGTTCTTTTTTTTCTTCCTTGCTAATTGCTCTCAGAAGAACTTTATTATAACATCAGTTGTCAGAAAAGCCTATGTTTGGTTTATGACCAAATGAAAATAATTTAGTATTTATCACTAGATTTGAAGCTAATTATGGGTTTTTATGGCGTCCTATAATGCACAAAGTTCCTTTCCACTTCCTTTTGTCAAATCTTTTTTTGATAAGAACTTCATTAGTTGCCTTGCGTTGGTTAAAGTACTCATGCCAGTGTTCCATTGCACTCCTTCCTTATGTTAAAATGGGGTGGTATGTCAGTTACTTTGGAAGATGAACCAATCTTGTGTTTTTGAGCACACAACCACTTAGTCCCATGAGGTATATGATTGTTTTTAAACCTTGCTGGATTTGGAGAGTGTTTTGTTTTGTATAAGGTTTCCATGTCTATACAATGAGATAATAGTCTGTGGTTTTCTTTTGTGAAGTGGTTGCTTTGTTATCAAGGAAGCATTAACCTCAACAACTTAGCTGAGAAATGTTTCCTCCTGTTTAGGCTCCCTTTCTACTATTGCTTGGAGTCCTAGTCAGGAACATCTTGTGGGCTCTTGGAGGTTTCCTTAGCATCTGTTTTTTTCCCAACCTCCACAGTGGCTCCCACTATCAGGATATCCATTTCTTTTTTCTCCCTCTTTGTTGTTTCTCTCACTTAACCATCTCTGTGCATGATTTATTCCCAGCTCTTCTTGGTCCCATTATGATCTCAATTTCCTCAGGAGATCTTCTCTATTTCCTTTTTCATGGGGGATCTGTGGATTTCTCTCTCAAGTTTCTACTGTCCCCAGTCTGTTCAGGGGTTTGATTTGGAGCCTGGATATAGTGACCATTCTAAGTGTCATTATAAAACCTTCATCCAGCAATGCATAGAGACAGAAGCAGAGATCCATAGCTAAGCAGCAGGTCAAGCTCTTGCTTCAGCTAAAGAGAGAGAGGGAGGAGAGTATATATGAACAAAGAGATCAGGATCATGAGGAGGAGACACAGAGAGACAGCTGATTGGAGCTATTGGGAGCTCACTGAATCAGAAACAATGGCTGAGGCACCATCAGGGAAAGGAACTAAACCCTCCAAAAATAGATGACTGTCAAATGGTGTGGACAGTTTGTGGAA
The DNA here is from genome assembly GCA_004025045.1 of Sigmodon hispidus. NCBI lineage: Eukaryota > Metazoa > Chordata > Mammalia > Rodentia > Cricetidae > Sigmodon > Sigmodon hispidus. Next base: position 93,873 of record PVIH01005948.1, on the reverse strand, counting down.
CCTCTTGGAGTAGGATCAGACTATGTTCCTGTGTATGAACTGGCATCTTGGAGTCCTTTCCCCACAGAGGAACACCTAACCCAGCCTTAATACTGAGATGAGAGAATCAGATCTACCTCAATTGCATATGCCAGACTGAACTGATCCACCTTGTGACTCCTTGCCCTCCTTAGGGAATGAGTGGGGTTGCGGGAAACTGAGAAAAGACTGGGAGGGGCTGGGAGAAGTGAACGAAGGTTGAGCAGTAATGAATATGGGAAAAAAACCTTTTAAAATAAATAGATTCAATAATCTACCCTAAAAGAGAGAAACATCTCTTCTCATACTAGTTTGTTTTGGCTTTCTGTGATAGACATGATGACCAAAAAAGCAACTTAAAAGAGAAAAAGATTTATTTAGCCATATACTGTTAGATCACAGTCCACCACATAGGTAAGTAAGACAGGAAATCAAACAGGACTGAAGCTGAAGCAGAGACCATGCAGAATGCTGCTTGATTTGCTTTTTCTCTTGCAGGTGCTCAGATAACTTTCTCATATTACTCATGACCATCTTATACAATCCACCATGATCTGCACTTGCCTTATTAACCAACAATCAAGACAGTTCCCCACAGATCTGACCACAGGTCAACCTGATCTGAGAAATCCCTCTTTCCAGGTGAATCTTGATTGCCCTAAGTTGACAATAAAAACTAGTGAGGACATGCCCAGTTCTGTTTTTGGAGAACTTGGCAAAAAAGTTTGTGACTAATATTGTCATATTTAAGGGTTTTTTTGGTGGAATTCACCACTGAAAGATTTGGGTCTAGGCTTCTCATTGTGGGAAATTATTGTACTATTTTTGCTCTTACTAAATTTCATAAGCAGTATTTTTAGAATACTTTTGTATTTTCAGAAATATTATCCTATAAGCCTCATGCCCAGTTTCTCCTAGTGGCATACAGCTAATGAAGTAACATAGATTTATCATTTTTACTGTCTTTTTGCTGATTAATTTTTATTGTCATCTAGGCACAGCCTGGGAAGAAAAACCTTGGAAGAACTTACTTGGGAAGAAGGACCCTCAACTGAAAAATTGTATCAAGCAGAGTGGCCTGTGGGCATTTTCTTGATTTATGGTTGATGTGGAAAGACTCTTCCATGAGTGGTGATGATGGGCTGATGGGCCTCAGATGTATAAGAAAGTGCCTTAGAGTTTCTATAGCTGTGAAGAGACACCATGACCACAGCAATCTTATAAGGAAAAGATTTAATTTACATGACTCTTTTATAGTTTCAGAGGTTCAATCTGTTATCATGGCAGGGAGCATGAGGACGTGCAGTCAGACATGGTGCTGGAAGAATAGCTGACTGTCTCATACCTTGCAGGCAACAGGAAGTCAACTGACTGTCACACTGAGGGAAGCTTGAGCAAAAGATACCGCAAAGCCTGTCCCCACAGGGACACACTTCCTCCCACAAGGCCACACCTCCTAATAGTGCCTCTCCTTTTGAGAGCCATTTTCTTTCAAACACAACAGAAAGCAAGTTGAGCATGAACCAGGGTGTGAGTCAGAGAGCAAGCCAGTAAGCAGGATTTCTCCACAGCCTCTGCTTCACGTTTTTGCTTTGAGTAGCTGCCATGCCTTCCCTCAGTAAGAGATTATTAACTAACAATATAAATTAAAATAAACTCATTTCTTTCTAAGTTGTTGTCAATCATGGTGTTTATTACAACACCAGAAAGCAGAATATAGCCACCGTCCACTTCATCCTGTTTAGCCCTGTGGTTTGGCTCAACCTATGCTTCCTACAAGGAGTCGAATGAAACAGTAGGGATAAAATTTACAATGGGAAAATGTTTGGTTATGTGCTATATGCTATGTTGTTTTGTAGAGTGATCTCCACCAATATTAAAGAACCGAGGACTTCTGAATATTAAAATAATTGTGGAGAATCATACTGCATATTCCTGTTCAAGTTGTCTGAGGAACACATTCTTCCAACTGTCTTTAGAACTCTCTGAAGAACCCCATTCCAATTGTCTGTATTTTTCATTTCCTTGAAGGTGCTTTAGGGAAGTATATTGTATTCTAAACTGTGTCTCTTCATCTATTCACCTTATTCTTTTCTATATTTGTGTAGACCACGTAGTGTAAATATCACAGACTCAAAGACAGTTGATCACACCTTTATTATGGCATTCACTCTGATATTGTTCAGAGATCTTAGATGTTGATTTACTCTCCTCCTTGTATATTTTACCTATATACTATCTAAACTTATAAGACAAAAATAAAAGTACCTTCAAGCAGCATCCACAAAGGCTCTGGTTCCCAAGGAAAACAAAATGTTTCCTCTTTTCATGCAGCAAATGTCTCAAATGCTCAGCATGTCTGATGCAGTTCTGAGCCCTGTGCTTCAGTGCAGGGTACACACGCCCTTGCCCTGCTTGAGTTCATGTTCTGAGTCATCTGCCTGCCAAACAGCCTCTAAACAGAGACATGTGATTATGGGTTGTGTTGATCCCAGGTTTTTGGGACCTGGTGCCCTGTAGAGAGCATAGTGTCTCCAAGAGCAGATAACCTTTGGTGCATAATATGAAGAAAAAAATGTGCTTCTGTATGGTGACCACTGTGATGTATCATGCCAAGTTAATCCATGTATTTCCCTATGATGATTTCTCTCAAACTTAGTTTTTGTGAGACCCTAAGAAATGTGACATGTCAAAAGTCAGATTTTGGGAGATGCTTTTCTCTTCCCTAGGGAGATGCAAAAGCCTGATACACACATAAGAAATCTCTATATAAAATATGCTGACTTTAGAAGCTCCAAAATCACAAGGAGAAATCAAATCTCAAAGTAGGTGGTCAAAAATTATAATTCTGAGTATCTAAATCTCATACACACTTTATATATTCAAAAGCATTAACACACACAACCTGACAAGGGGAGGAAATGAACCTAATTTCTCTTCAACACAGGAACAAAATCACGTATCATAATTACACCAAGTAATCTTTGAAAGCAGCCTTGGTAATATAAGGAGGATGAAAAAAATAGAGAAATTTCAGCATTCGCCCCCAAGCTCTTGTTGCTGGTGGTAAATTGAATACTGTAAATTTGACACCATTTAATGTGTCTTTTAGAGCAAATCAGTTTAAAGCTATTAGAAATATCAGCAGATACATACATATATAGCCTAGCAAAGAATAAGAAAATAAAGCCCATGTTTAAAACTTGAACTGAAGATAGTAAGTTATTATTTAAAATATGCACAGATGTTCTCTCCTCTCTCCTCTCTCTCTCTCTCTCTCTCTCTCTCTCTCTCTCTCTCCCCTCCCCCCCCCACTTCTCCTTCAATCTCGCTAACACACAGGGACACTCCAAACTCCAACTTTGTTTTCTGAGAGGGATCAGGGAAAATTTCCCATTGGTACAATAATAACACGCATGCGGGCACACACACACACACACACACACACACACACACAGAGAGAGAGAGAGAAAACCATCCTCCATGCTCAGCACATGTTTCCCATGAAAGGAAGTAGACTGTAGAGCCTTGGAGGTGTGCCAAGGCCGTTTCATTGACTAGGTTTAGAATGACCTTAATAGCCTCTCTCACAAAACCACAGATTTTGCTACTGTGAAAGTTTGGATTTGAAAGTAAAAAGTCCTCAGTTTTACTAACATACAAAGCAAAACTCAGCAGAAAATAGCAATCCCTCAGGGAACATGAGCTGTGGAGATGCTGGCTACTCTCTTTCTTAAAACTGGGTATGAAATGCAAACTTGTGTGCCGTTCCATGCCTGGGGCATCATGGGAGTCAGGTGACTCTTTCAAACAAGCTTTATGCTGTGGGATGTCTTTCTGTATGCTGTGAATATGTGTTGCTCTCATTGGTCAATAAATAAAGATGTTTTGGCCAATAGCCAGGAAGAAAAAGGTTAGGCGGTACATTCAAACTGAAGACAGAAATGAGGAAGTGGAGTCAGGGCGTGACCCAAGGAACAAGATGCCCAAGAACTAGTAAGCCACAGACCACATGGCAATAAATAGATTATTAGAAATGAGGTAATTTAAATGTGAGAGCTACCTGGTAATAAGTCTGAGCCACTGGCTAAACATTTATAATTAATATAAGTGGAAGACACTACAAAATGGGATGGGACAGAGAAAAGCCTCCCTTTACACCTTTGAGTTCTGACTGGTGCAGCATCAGTGGTTCTGTCCCGTGGGCAGCCATCAGCAATTCTACCCAGGCAGTGCACCTCCTCTTGCTTACTTCCTTCCCAGATGCTAATTTCTAATAACAGCCCCACCCCTCACACTCTCTCTCTCAGCACTGGGTGGCACAGAACCTAAATTGTGACAAGGTGAAACTCATTTGCCTCTGAGGAAAGGGCAATTGCAAGCAAGCATCCTCACTCTGGAGAAGATTGGTTTCTGGCTTCCACAGCCCTGACACAGGATCTCCTTGCCATTGCAAAGGAGGAACATGGTTCAGTGGGAGATCTGGTGTGACTGTTTGGGACCATTATGTTTCATGGTGAAAATCAGGAGGATCTAAGCAGCATTGCCTATGACATCTTCTTGCAGAATAGTTTTTAATCTAAAATTCTTTGGCGTCATACTGATGCACAGGGTGAAGAATGAATGAAGGATTAACTATAGCAAGAAGTCCACCATCAGACATCCCGATGTGTGGGATGATTTGTGTGAGATCTGACTGTGGTAGTTAAATATAATTGTCAATTTGTTTTAGAGTCATCCTGAGTAGACTCCAGGGTGTGTCAGGAAGTCCCAGGAAGGTCTGGCTGAGAAGATCATGAAGTGAGGAAGCATGATGAGTTATCAGATGGAAGGAGAAAGTGGACAAGCTGTGTGCCTGTATCATCCTGACGGTGAATGAGATGTGGCCAGCTACCTCACACTTCCACTGTCTGCCTTCCTTACTATGATCTACAGACTCTCACACTACGCAAACAGATAAGCTCTGTAAGTTGCTTTCCTCCGAAGTTTTGTCACAGCAGTGAGAAGGGTGCTAATACACACCGGGCTGACACCAAGATGGGACTCGTTTGAGAATAAAGCATGAACAGACAGACCAGCTCCACAGAGGGGGAGATGGTGTTCTTACACCTCTGAATCCAATCAAGACTGAAAGCAGTCTTAGAACTTTCCAGAAACAAAAGCCAGAGAGCTCCTGGGTTTTGCTTAAGTTTGTTTGAGTTGAGTTTCTTTTCCTTTCAGATGTAGAAAGTGCTGAATAAAATAGATGTCACAGAAAAAAAAAAAAATGAAACCAAATTTAGCTATGAATGTGTGGGAATTTTTTATTTAGAAAATTTAGTAGGAAAAAAAAGACATGTGAATGTTCATTTTTGCATTTTAATCATGAAGTATTTGAAACAACATTAAAAGCACAGAACAGAACACTTACCTCTGCACATCTGTTAGCAGCATCATGCTGGCCTAGGGCTCTGGACCGAACTGTCCGCTTGATGTAAAGAGCAAGGCAGCAAAGTGTACCATGTTCTCACTATTCCGTCTCCCAGGTGCCAACTGAATTCTCTTCTATTAGCAGATGTCAGTATACATTCTCAGAAGTACGGGAATGTATACGTTGTATCATGAATAACAAGGGCTGTCACAATATGTTGTGGCAAATTACCTTAGAAGAGCAAGGTCAAAGACGGGTCCATTGCTTCAGGCTCACAGCTCCAGAGGGTACAGTTTGGGTTTAATGGGGTCTGTAGCCAGAAGTTTCTGTTCCACCAGAAACTCTCAAATACCCAGGAGCCACTTCCCAAATAATTGACTCGGAGGCTTAATATTATAGTAACTTCTGGTCCAGTAGCTCAAGCAAACTACTGTCTATCTTTTTGCTTAAATTAACCCATAATTCTTATCTATGTTTAGCTATATGACATGCTATCTTTTTTCAGTCCAGCATTCTCATGTTTCTTCTTCTGTGTTTGGCTGGCAACTGCATTTCTATCTTTCCTCTTCTCAGAATTCTCCTCGTCTGGTCACCTCACCTACACTTCTTGTCTTGCTACTGGCCAATCAAAGTTTTATTAAACCAATTCAAGTGGCAAATCTTTACAGTGTCCAGGAGTATTCTCTCACAGCAGGGCTCTATTGCTTTGGGACCTGGTGAATCTGTACAACATGGTTGGGAGTATGAATCCCTTACCTTCAATCTACAAAGCTCCTCAAGGCATACCTTCAAAAGCCCACTCTCTGCAGCCAAACCACATTCCCATCACCTGCCAATCAGATTATGAGGCCAACAATGAATTAATACGTTGATGGAGTCAGAAACTCCATGATCTGACTGTGGCCCTAGAGACCCAAAGATGAGCATTGTAGCCTTAGGGACCAAGCCTTCAACTCACGAGTCTTTATGGTACATTTTAGATCCAATTATAACAGATACCATCACAAACACTGTCTCTGCCTTTTTCAAATAATGTGGACTAGAATAATTATGCCTCATCTGTGCATGTAGAACTGCCCCATTTCTTCAACAGCATGAGGTTTCTGAGAAAGCAGCTGGGATGCTTCCAGCTCTGATTTTATTAATATTTTTCTATAGTTCACAAGGATGCCACAGATGACCTTCCATATGGGGTCTGTCACACAGGAGGGTCTTTTTAGCAGGCACTGGTAAGGGTGAAATGTCCAAGTAAAAGGTTTGACACATTGTAATTTTTGCATTTTACAAAATGTCCAGATAGAGCTCATATATCTATATTTACACCCTCAGTGGTCATTTAAAAATGAATCTGCTCTAGAGTGCTGGCAATGTGGACCAGCAAGCCTTCCTTGAGGAGTTGGCAAGAAGGAAGCACTGTCAGGGCCTTGGATGTAGATCTTTGATCTGCTAAGAACTGAAGCAGCTTCATTATCTGAGTTCCCTCAGTGATTTGTGTCTATTTTTCTCTTAGAAGTTATTTCAAAGCAAGTTTTGGTTTATAACACTGTGTATGCAGGTGTGAGCATGTGGGTGTTATATATGTCAGTGTACTTATATATTTATATGTGTATATATGCACAGAGATATATGTCTGATGACAACTAATCTGTTGTGACCAAGCAAGCTCATGCCTCATTATTGTCTTTTTAATTTTCATTGTGATTTTTATCATACAAAATTTTTAATTTTTTGTTCATTTTTTATACAGCTTTTGTGGGGATTTGCATTGCCATTAAAAAATGTTTTAATTTTGGCTTCCAGATTTCTACATTATCACACTGTTTTAAGACTTGACCTTTGAAGGGGACAGTGGGTCAACCTGAGGTAGGATCTAATTAAACAGGCCTGCAGTCCTTGTAAGGACAAGAGGCTTGGGCATGTGTACACTCAGGGATGTTGTGAGCATGATTGGAGAGGGCAGCACCTTAAGCCAGCAAGAATAGCCTGAGTCACCCTTCCTGAGGGACACACAAAAGTCAGGCCAGTTGATGAGTGGAACTGGGAACTCAGCCTCTGGACCCCTGAGAGGATATTTCAGGTGCTAAAATCTATAGTTTGTTAAGGCAGCTGTGGACAGGGTCAGGGAGAACTCTCTCGAGGAGCCTTTGAAAACTCAGAAAGTCCCATTGCCTTCCATCAACTCTTCTGTGGGAGCCCCGGCATTTGGGAAGAAAGGACTAAGAGAGATGATCCCAGTACTGGACAGGTTGTAGCTTCCCCTCAACACCGCTAGTCTGCCACCGCAACCCCTTCATGGAGCTCTGATCACAAGCAGCAAAGTTGTTCCTATGACAGCATGAGTCTTCTCCAAGAGAAAATACAGAGTGCATATGTATGGGTGTGGAGGCAGTGTCTACACTTGCTCCATCACCATAAAGCATGCTCAGCCCAGTGAACGCCTCCCCTCGGGCATTACAAAGAACATTTCCCTAGTAGCAGGGCACCTGCCTCTTTCCAGGACACATGGCAGCAGCTTCCTCAGGCACAGGAGTATAACACTTCTCAGGATCTGCCCAGAGCTCTAAAGTTCAGTGGTTAGTGTCTTATCTTACATACTGGTTGCAGTCCCTGAGAAGGAAGATGGAGCCTACAGGAACTTTGGTCTACTCTCTTCAGCTGCTATAGATCTGACTTTGTTTTCTAATACAGCTCTTGATATTTACTCAGTTTTTCCTGATGGCAAGCTCATTTTGTAGCTTTTAAGGAGAAAGCGTTCCTCCTCGTTGTGAGTTGATATTGAAAGCGTTAGATAAAACAGCCAATTTGTCCTTTTCCCCATTGGATTCAGATCTGACTTAACAGAAAGTCACCACTGAAGTAGTTGGTCGTACATCAAAGAGCTGGGTGTAATAGCCCTTTGAAGTGCTGGTATAAACATGTGGGAATAGATTTCCAGGCAGCCAGACTGCTCACACCACGAAGTCTTTGTGACAATGAACACTGTTTAAATTTTAAATGGCTCTTAAGCTTTCTCCACATCTGCCTTTATTTCCTCTTGCAGAACTGGTCTGCAAGCATGGCTGGTCACACCCTTCAAAGCATGGCCACACGCAGCTGTGTTGGAGGGGAGGCAGGAGCATGCATGGCACTCTGTGAAACTCGTTCTGCATGTGAAGACACTCTGTGAAAGGGTATCCAGGCAAATTCTCCACACATGTTCCAGGGACCTCTCTCTCTGTGTTGTGTGGATGGTTCTGCAGTCATACAATAGGGGCTGAGGCCATTTCAGATGTTACCCTCCTTAGCAGACTAAGGAAAAGTCACGAGATGTAAGTATGGCTTTTCTTTCTCTCTGGTTTACCATTTACTCTCCATCAAGTGGCATAGTGCCTGGTATACAGGAGGCCTCAGCAAATGTTTATTTGACCATGAGCAAACCTCCTTAAAACAGTGCAGATGGTAAATTCCAAGCCTTAAGGCAAGGACAGCAAGAAGCAAAATGATTCAGCTTTTGCAACAAAAAAACATGCGTAACAGACATGACAATGTGTGGGACAATAGTCAGGAAGGGGTTGCTCCTGTGTGTGGAAGAGCAAGTGGGAGGCAGGATATGAAAAGTCCATGGCTCAGCTTACCACAGATACCAAGCAAGCACTGGTCAGAGGTAACTTCAGAATACTGCAGTGTGTCTCAAGCCATTTCTACAGACAACTGTATAGACTACTCAGAACTTCCTGAAAAGTTAGAGGGAAACCATGATCCCACAGAGTCTATCGGACCCAGATGTGGACCTGTCCTGTACATACAAACAAATAAGTAAGCAAAGGCAAATCCAAGGAAACCCCAAACCTGCCGTCAAGGAAGCAGAAGAAACCACAAAATGTCATAAAGAGTGGAAAGTAGTTTAGAAAAGGATCACTTGGCTCTCATAAGATGAGAAAAAACAAACATGGAACCAGTCAGAAGATTTAACACACAAATCACAGGCAGGCAGAAAAATTAGTGAGGGGAAGGAAAATGAGATGTCGAGGTCAAGCGGGAACCATGGGATGGAAATCAGCAAGCTCAAGGGAACGGACAGGGTATTGCAGAACCTAGACAGGGTGGAGTTAGAACTGCATATGACAGGGTAGTGGGCAGAAGCAGTGTTGTGTCCACAGAGGGCTTTCCAAAGCCACTAAGGACAAAAGTCACAGATCTCAGAACCATCACAAAGCCAAGTGCAGTAAATAAACATTTACACATGCAGGTACATCTCAGCAAGTCTTCTCCAAACCGAAGGCAAAGAGAATATTAACATTCTCAGGATTCACCAGAGGAAAGGGTCCTGTGCCTTCAAAGGAACATTGTTAACTGAAATTGACAAATCCTTCTCAACAGAAGAGATACACACCAATAAGACAGGGAGATTAAAAACACGTTAGGGGTGAAAAGAAAATAACTGCTGAGGTGGAATCATGTCTATCACAGTGAGTCTCCAGCAACGTGAGGAAATAAATAAATTTCAGTTAGATGCAGACCAAGTGACTCTCTCATCACCAGCCAGCTCTAGGGAGAACACCGAGATCCCTCAAAGATACAAGGGGCCTGAGGGAAGGCACAGGTCAGAGAATATGGGAGAAGGTAGCAAGCAGCAGGAATGGGGCCAAACCCAGTGTAGAAAACCATGACAGCCATGTGGGTGGACATCTTAGCCAGGTATGGTGGCACAGGCTAAAACAGAAGAGCAATAAGTCAAAGCCACCCTGTGGTAAGGAGCAAGTTCAAGGCTAATCTAGACAGGGAGATTCTCTCAAAATGAGAAAGTCCAGCACTGAGATGTCACTTGGTGTGTCCAGCACTGGATTCAATCTCAGAGACAGCAGAAAAAAAATGACACTAATGACCATAATAATAGTAGCAACACATCTTTCCAGAGGACATACTCTGGGTCAAACTTACAGTATTTCACTTTATCTGTATGTGTTTTGGTGTCACGAAAATCCCCAAGGCCATCGCAGGCAGATATCTGAAGCCTTTCTGTGCTCTGCCTTCGAATTCTCCAGGAACAAAGTGACTTTGCTCAACAGATCCACCAGGATGATCAAGCCCCTTCAGTGCCACCACTTGGAAGTGCTTTCTTTCGGTGGAGAGTCTGGACCATTTTATTCTGGTTTGCCTTCATCACCATTGCTTCACTTTGGTTCTCTTTCCAGCTCATCTATTGTGCAATCCCATGCATCTCCCCTCCACTAAGGAGTGATCAATAGTGTCTTCCATGCAGAGAAAACCATCCAGGAACAGGCAATAATCATTCCTTCATCCCCAGTGAGACAAAGGCCTCTTCACTCACTGCCTCTACCGATCTCCCCTATGAAGCCACGAAGCTCACCTGCACTTTAATAACCTAAAGTGTTGGGCGGTAATAAGGCATTACCAGACATCTAATGGGGAAAATGAGTTTGCAATTTGGGAGAAAGGGCTGCCATGGAAACAGTCTCCGCGTGTCAGATGGAGTTTCTTCATCAGGATGCTGAGGAAGAAGCCATTGTCATCACAAAACAGTGCCAACAGAATGGAGAGAGCAATGGTCATGATAGACTCTAGATGGACAGGCAAACAACCCACTAGGCATAATCATGAACCATTGGAAGTGAGAGAGAAAGGGGGCTTAAAATTAATCATGGGGGAATGATTCTGTGTCCATATGGTTAGAGAGGAAAGCATGACTTCCATATGGTACCACATTGGTTACTTTACTCATTGCAGAAACAAAATACTTGACAAAGGCTACTGGGGGTTCATAGAGGGCACAGTCCATTGTAGCTGGGAAGGCAGGAGTGTGAGGCCACTGGTAACACTGCTTCTACAGTCAGGAAGCAGAGAGCAGCAACTTTGAATGTTCATCCCATTTTCTGGTTTTTCGGTTGAGGACTCCAGCCTGTGAGATGGTGCTGTCCACATTCAGGGTGGGTCTTTCATCCTTAGTGAAAACTTTCTGGAAATCCCCTAACATCCCAGAGATATATTCCCATCACAGTGGATTCAGATCCAGTGAAATCATCAGTGAACACTGGCTACCATACACAGGCAATAAGGGAGGAACTGTTTATGGGACAGAGTGGCTCATGATCTCAGTCAGATCCAGGAAAACACTTTCAAAAATATAGACTATTCAAAGAATATTCTAATCATCATGTAAAATATGTCCAAGTTTGACGGCACTGAAATTAAGTACTCCATTTCTTCAAATAACACAGTTAAATAAGAAAAGCCACTAGATAGAAACAGACATTTATAATTTATCTGACCTCTGAAGGGCTCCTCTCTAGAATTCACAAGGAACTCCCTCAAATCAATAATTAAACAGATACCTGATGGGCAGCTCAGGCAGAAAGGTGGAAGAGAGCCTTGAAGGAAACAAGCAAAATGGCTCAGTAACATGCTCCCTCCTCCAGGAAATAAGAGCTGGGCCACCATGAGCTTCTTCCTATACTCAGTAGTCGTACCAGAATCCAGGACACCAAAAGGGATCCAAGCACACTAGTGCTCATGACCCAAACTGATATAAACTCCTGGGGATCAGACTTGGCCCAAGAAGTTATTATACTGTAACTGTTTTCCTTCCTCATTAGTTCTTATCAATTATATACAAACTAAAGAAGAAGAGGTGACTCTCACACACTAACACCCAGAGAAAGAAGCAGGATGTGAAAAACACTAAAGAGGCACGGCTTTATCTCACACGTATAAAAACAAAAGTCAGCACTCCCTGTTGCATATGTATGTACTGACCCCATAGCAAAGGGAAAAGGACTAGAATAAAAGTTGCAATGATCAACTTCTCTCTGGGAGTGGGAGGAAGGAGTATAAGCAATGTAAGAGAAAATGTGGGACACAGATGGCTTCACTTTGTCATCTGAAGGGACATGTCCCAGGAGCTCCTTTTGTGACCTGTTACCCAGGTGTTTCTGATTAAAGCTGTGGGTTTTCATTCTTTTCTGTCTGTATCCATAACAGCAACAATGTTACAGAAGTTAAAGAGAGAAAAACAACTCCGATCTATGTTTCCTACAGATCCTTTCAGGCAAGCAGGGCCATCAAAACCAAGTCATAAATGAAAGAGAGCAAAGGAACATCAGAGACATCACAAGGTGGCAGAGCAGAGCAGGTACTCAGTACGGCTCCCATTAGGCTCCCAGGACAAGGTCAGGATGCAGAAAGTGCTGGAATGTGTCAACAGAGAGAGTAGTTAAAGCCCTTTGTGATACAAGATAGACAATAATAGACCGATAGATGATGAGTGTTTAATATACAGATAGATTATGGATATATGGATAAATAGGTGAACAGATGATAGGTAGCTAAACAGCAAGTAATAGGTAAGGTAGATAAATTTTAAAATGTATGTTTAGAAGGAGTGTGTGTGTGTGTGTGTGTGTGTGTGTGTGTGTGTGTGTGTGTGTATGTGTACTCACAGGAGTTCAAAAACCCTCAGAGTCCAAAGGCATCAGATTCCCCTGGAGCTGGAGTTACAGGAGGTTGTGAGCCTAGTGACATGTTGCCAGGAATCAAACCTCTATCTATTTTTTTAAACAAGGTCTCACTCTAGCCCAGGCTGGCCTTGATCTCATGACAATTCTCCCCTGAATGAAAGGAATAAATACTTGCCAGTCTACCAGTGAGATGCCCTCGCTGAATTCTGTTGTCTGTATTCTGTATCTTCATACTGGTTTTAAAATACCTTTTCATCTACCCAACCACAATGCCAGGCATACGGCAAGTATTCAGTAAATGCTATTTTCTTTCTTCCCTTTATCATAGGAAGTTGGCTTTATTATTTGGGTTGGAACGGTGATTCTGATCCAATCTTCTCATAAACCACAAAACAAAAGAAGAACACGTTCCTTTGTTTTTTTATTCTACAACTTTTACTTTATGGAATTCAATAGCAGCTGGTTTTCCAGCAGAGCTGCTGTAGCAGTGTTTACAATTATTACCATCTAGCGTTTATCGAGCACTCGCCCAGGGAAGAAAGAGGCACTAGACACCGTGTGAGAGATATTTAAAAGACTGGCAGCTATGGCAACCTGAAGACAAGAATTATCGATAGAAACAAGTCGGCTTTCTTTGGGAAATACTTAATCACATCTGGACATATTTGCATCTTTTCTTTGTGACATCACTTTTTTTTTAAAGAGAAGACATATGAAAGAATCTCAAGCTAGAATGGAAAGGGGAAAAAACATCTTTAAGTTTAGGGAGAAACACAGGAGGGCAGGACCCTCTCCATCTCTTCGTCTGTATTTCAAAGCTGCCATGTTTGCAGAATTCCACACTCAACAACTCTGATGCTGTCTTCTGGCTGCACACTGAGGTCCTCCAGCTGGACCTTACACAGGAAGAGCCTCCATCCTCCTGCTCCCGTGATCCTGTTCTGATGCCTCACCTTAAAGGGCATCTTTGATGTGTCTCCTCTTCTCCACCTACATCTCATGAGTCAGCTTGCACACGTGGGATGCCACCTCAGCCTCTCTATGCACCTCTCCCACTTTCCTTCACCCCTGACTCAGCCTCTTTCCTTATCTCCACTGTTAGCTCTCTACTTAGCAGCTACTTCATGCAAAACTGTGCTATGCCCTGATATCATCCCACCATGGTAGACATCAGAGAATGTAATGGTTCCCAACACCTCAAGGTCAATGTCAGTATTCCAAAACAAGGCACTGCTCCATCCTCTTGTGGGATGCAAATTCCAGATGTGGAAAATTCTTTCAGGTTCTCTCATGTCTTTTGACTTTATGTTTATCTCTACTTAAGGACTCCTTTGACCTAAAATGCTAGAAGGTATCTGTTATTTCAGCCAGCAGCTCTTTTTCTTTCAAATCTTGGAAGTGTGTGCATCTCATCTGCAGGTTCCCTCTATCCCTGCAGACATAAATCCAAATCTCTCTGCTGTGATCCAGCTAAAGGCTGTTCCCATTAATATACAGCATCTCCAGGACTCTGTGCCTGATCATTAGTGTGTAATGACTAATGAGCATGTATGGAGTGTTCCCTCATTCTAGAGTTCAAGGACACAAGGTGAAAGGAACGAGACTAACTCTGGCTAATGGTGAGCAACAGAAAAGAAACAGGTCCATGTATAATTGTGTCTGGGAGTTGGTGCTCACAAGAATGAGAAACAAGAATGGGCAGAGATGACTCCAGACTGTGCAGAGTGGGGATACCTCAGGGACAGTGGGGAGACCTCAGGGGGGAAATGGGGAGACCTCAAGGTAATAAATGTACTAAGTCAGGAGAAATCAGAAAGAGCTAGACATAGGGGATGGAAGAAAGCTCGTCCCAGAAGAAGGAACAGAGTTTTTGAAGACCTGAGCCAGCAACAACCTTGCATTGCCCACAGAAGACAGAGACAAGTGACACTGAGTCCAGAAGAGAGAGACAAGCATCTGGAATCGGGCCACAGACTTCAGTGGTCCCTGACAGCAGTTCATGCTCACATAAAAAAGAATGGCCCACTTCTATGTTTTGACGCCCCCCCCACTCTCCATCTTTGCAGCTGCTGGACAGTTTGGGAGCCAGGCTGTACGCTTTGTTTCTGACAGACTAAAACTGAGAAATCAATGTCTTCCCTGTTGTCCTTCATTTTGACCATCTAGAGCTGTGATCACTTCCTATAGACTCCTAATCCTGTTCCTTTTTTTCTGCAGAATGATTGAGCAAAATCGGTTTTACTACAAGGGAGGCTATAATCAGCTCTCGGGTATTTGTTTGAGTCCCCTCGGGAAAATGTATTAGGCTTTATAACTAAAAAAAAAAAAATTAAAAACCCTCAAATTTAAGATTGACACATTTTCTCCCAAATTACATTTTTTCTTTAGTATATTTTGACTTTATACTTTCTAATGAAGTCTTTTTTTTCTTTTACCTCTCTACATCAGATATTATTTTCCTTTGAATTCCTTCAAGATTTTCTATTTATCTTTTGAATTTTAGCTTTAAATTTTTCATTATTTGCATTTATGAATGTTGTATATTGATCATCTTTGAGGGTTTCTGAGCTTTGTGGGTGTGTGGTTTTGTGTCTTTAACTATTTTTGAAAATGTACGACCCATAACCCTTCAGGAAAATCTCATGCCACATTCTCCAATCTTCCTTTCAGCATTCAGTTTATTTCTCCTAGATAGCTGGCCTCTCCTCACATTCTGTAGTTTGCTGTGTTCCGAGTTTATGTTTTTTTAGTTTAAATTTAGATTATTCCTTTGACCTACTTACTCATTTTACCAGTGTTCCGAGTATACAAAAGTCCACCAATAAATCCATCTGAAGACTTACTTGTCTTCATTATTGTAATGTGTCTTTCAGATTCCGCACTGAAGTGTCCTACAATCTCCTGAACATTCTGTCTTTCCCAACAAAGCTTTTGACACAATGATCATGCTTATATTAAATCTCCATTATGCTATGTTTCTCATTGCTGTGAGTTAATATCTGTTAGAAACACCTTATGGGAGATTTCTGGCTATCACGGAGGGGAAGGTGTGGTGCATAAACATGAGGTGGCTCTTCACAGGGTGTCAACTGTCAGGAAGCCAGAGAGATGGTAGCTGGTGCTTAGCATTCTCTCGCTCTCCACCTTTATTCAACAGGAAGCCTCAGCCATCTGATAAAACAGCCTGAATACAGAGCAGATCACCCCTCCTCAGCTAGACCTTTCTAGACCTTTGTAAACATGCACAAGAATGTCTTCTGGGTTAATCTAAATCTAGTCCAGCTGACAATGCAGACTTATTGCTGTAGATGTTTCCAGAACGAGTCATTTCTCTTTGGTTAGCACTCTGGATTTTGGAAACTTCGGATCACAGTTGCATAACATCTGCCCATGGCTGGCATGTGGATTGATGCAAACAACCCTTGCCTCTGTTTGTGCCCATCCCCTTATTGACTTTGCCACAAGTAACCTGCTGCAGGCCTCCCACCCTCAAACTCCCATCTCCTTTAGATTTGCCTTTCTGACTTGTTCTGAGCCTTTGTGGCCTGCAGCCTGACTCTTCTGATATATTGTGTAATGTGATGACAGTGAGATGCTGGGCATCTTCTTAGGGCAAGCTTGTGAACAGTACTCTCAGCTTTCTACATCCTAAATGAAAGCTGGTAGTGTTGTCTAGTCTATTCAACTCTGTCAGGGTATGTGCCTGGCTTATATCCAGGATCTAAGAAAGACTACATGAGCAGGAAGAATCTGTTCAACGTTCAGGAATCCTTTGGTGTGAGAGTGCCCCAAAGTCATCCCCTGCTCATTGGGTGTCCTCTGAGCATAGGCAGATGCAGGCCCACACCTTTCCTCGCACAGCATGTTGTCATTACCTAAATCTCTGTAAGGTCTCCAGCATGCCACTCACAGAGCTTACTTCTCCTCTCCTTCTCAAGTGTCACTTCTGTAGAGAAGCCTTCCTTAAATAGAATCTCTGTGACCTAATACACAGTCCTGGGTGGATTCTTCCCACACTGACACACACCCACCTGTGCTCCTAGAACTTGAACACAGTATGTGTTTGTGACAGTCACTTTGGGAGGTAGGAGGACATGGAAGGACAAAATTAGTCTACTTCTCCATTATACCCCCCCCCCCAAATTCACTCCCTTCTCAGGCATGGGATACATCAAGACATCCTTGTAAACATTCACAAACTGCTTTAAATCAGTTTCTTAAAGCTAATTGCAGGAGCTGACCACATAAGCGGCAGTTTAGCAGGAAGGCTCAGGCTAGAGCAAGGGATAGCTTGGTGGCCTGCAGCATGACTCTTCTGACAGATTCAGTAATGTGATGCCAAGGGATAGCTGGACCTCCATTTTATTAACTTACTTCGACATAGTCTACAATGGCTTAGGGCTCACTCACCAGTTCACGGTGACCCCAGCTCCTAATGTCCAGCAGAGGTTCGTCAATTGTCTGTGTTGGGATGCTATAGGGCTGTGATGTCCTAACCACTCAACCCTATGATAAGATATAAAATCAGTTACAGACAGTGTGCAAACTAATGTCCCTGGCACACGGCTTCCATCCTAACTAGATCCATGGAAACACAAAGCCCTGTGTGTTTAGGATGCACTTTGCAGATCCCACTAGCTGGGATTAACACTGTCTTCCTTCACCTGGACCTAGTCTATAGCTGACATCCAACCCTGTTTCAACCTGCCTAGGAAAGTTGCTAGAAAGTGTTCAGCTGTAGGAAAGACCATCAAAAGATATATTTAACTTCTCTACTTAAATATCCTTTTGTGTTCTGGCCAAGTGTTAACTTTCTAGTAGTTAACTTTCTGTCAACTTGTTTTGATCTGGGTTCCACTAAGACAGTGGTTTTCAACCTGTAGATCATAAACCCTTTGGCGTTGAAGGACATTTTCATAGGGTCACCTAAGACCATCTGCATAGTAGATATTTATACTATGATTCATAACAATAGCAAAATTATAGTTATGAAATAGCGGTGAAAATAATTCTATGGTTTGGGGTCACCACAATATGAGGTACTATATTAAATGGTTGCTATGGTGATATATTTTATATGTAATAAAAACAAGCCTGGAATATCAGAGGGCAGAGCCATCTCTTCAGCCTTTTGTTTATTTGTTTTGTTTTTGAAATAGGGTTTTTTGTGTAACAGCCCCTGGCTGTCCTGAAACTTTGTAGACCAGGGGGCCTTGAACTCACAGGGATTCTCCTGTTTCTGCCTCCCAAGTGCTGGGACTAATGGCATGCACCACCTCTGAGACTCTTAATCTCAGGGTCATGGGTTTGTGACCTATGTTGGGGTCCAAGTAAAGCATAAATTCTAGTTGATATTTAATGAAAACTCAGAGCCAGATATTCAGGGAAAGCTGAAATATGAAACCATAGTCAATTCTCACCCAGCCAACTTCTCATGGCAAAAGCTATCTTTAAGAGTCCTCTGCCTAGCAAGTTGCTTCTAAAGAATTCCACATCATCTGCCTATGCCTGTCTTAAATATCTTCTTTGCTCAGTTGTTTCACTTCTGGGTTCAACTCTGCATCATAATCCTAGAGTTAGGATTAAAGGTATGAACTACTACTGTTTGGTTGTTAGGCCTAGATCTCACAGAAAGATCCCTGCCTCCTGAGTTATGGGATTAAAGGTGTAGGTCACCACTAGGTCATTCCCATGCTGGGATTAAAGGCGTGAGTTACCTATTGTCATCTCTGTACTAGACTGTCGGTGAGTCTGTACTCTGATATTCCAGGCTGATTTTATTAAATATAAAATATATAACAGGTCACAGCATTAGGAAGTTGGAGGACCATTACTCTAACATGCGCCTTTGGATAGACCGTGAGACTATCTCCATTATGGTCACCTGATTATGACTAGTAAGGCACTCAGCCTCAAGCATTGGATGGCGACTAGGTTCTCAGCCTCCCCAGTGTGCAGACAGTCCTTTCTGGACTACCAAGACCATACTGTGTAAAAAAAATCTAATATCCTTTCAACATTCATTTCTTCAGCTCTCCTTCTATAGAGAACCTTGACTAATACATTCCTGTTTGTAGGACAGACCATCAAAAGATATGTTTAACTTCTCTACTTAAATATCCTTTTGTGTTCTGGCCAGGTGTTGTATATCATGCTGCTGTTCATATTTTGGACCTCTGATGGTCTTTCACTGAACATTCTTACTCAAATTTGGTTTTTGGAAACCTGACCCCATTATGGAATTAAATTTTTTCACAGAAGTTAGAACAAATCCTGTGTGACCACTGCTGGCCTTTTCTATTCCTGTCCTCCGTGGTCTGGTATTGAGCCTGCTCCTCAGAGCACTGGTGCATATTCCACATGTGCACTTCCAAGTTATGTATCTCTAGAGCTACTGCACTCAAGTCAATGTTTGCTCAGCCCTTCTCCACTCAGGCTCTCCCAGGGAAAATCTGCTCCCAGGGCAGATGAAAGCTGTGTGAAGACCTTAGACATGACCATTCAATAGTGTCTCAGTTCTACATACAGGATAACTGAAAGGTTCTCAGTAGCCCAAGCAGCTTTGGGATTCAGCCAAACACCACAGGGCTAGGCTGGATCTTGGTGCAGTCCTGTATCCAAGCATCCAGGGCAGCAAGAGATTGGGGATGCAGCTTCTTTCTCACTAGCAAAAAAAGCACAAATTGATGTGGGAATCTGAGGGCTTTCCAGACAAATGTCTGGTGGGTGGACTTCACCAGCAGTATCAGCATTGTTTAACACGGTCCCTCTCAAGTTTGCAATGGAGCCATGTGAGCATCAGTTGTGAACATGACATTGTGGCTTCTGATATCCAAAGAAAGTCGATGTGACTCACACAGGCTACCCAGATGCAATCACGGAGACTCTCCAGGTTCCCTTCACCATGAAAGCCCATAATATTCCATCAGGACCTTGGCTGTCCTTGGAAAGAAACACTAACTATTCCAAACTAGTGTCCAAATGACAGCCAACAGGCAGTGCTACCTGTCAACATCAGGTCAGCTTGCCCTTGGTCTAGTGCCTCAGCTCCCTTGATGATTGTGGGCACTTCTGTCTATATCTATGACAACGATCTCCATTATGGTCCATAAAACAAAGCAAGTTATGCCTTGTATGTATGCTTTTCCAGTTGGTCACAAGATTGCCTTGTTCTGCTGAAAGATCCTATTATGCTTGGAAACGCTGGACTCAAAGTACAGGGCTATCCATCCTTTAGACAACAGGGGTTAGTGGAATGAAGATTCAAAGTTACTAAATTGTGGGCTGGAAGAAAAACTACAGAACATCCCTCCACTATGATGGAAGCTGGAGGGGCTACCCATTTCCCCTCGTCTAGGTGCAGAAATGGGGCTGGTTGCCTGTGGGGTAGGAGGAGAATCACATTCTTTTTGCTGTCTCTGAGACCCTCCATGCATGCCTGCAGTAAGGCTGGCTGTCTGGGGAGATAGAACAGCTTTCTTGTGATTGGAGTCCTGAGAAATCAATTTCCGTACAGCTCATGGGCCCTCTGGGGTTTATTCCATTCTTCTCCTTGGCCAGTCTTGAGAGACACTTCTCCTGCTCCTGAAGGAGAGGTAAACCTCCAGTGGCTTTTGGACTCCACTGGGAAGGCAGGTTGATGGACGACTATACTGGATACAAAAGCACTCAACCCAAAAAGAATGCTCCCCAAAGCTGGAGCTGCCCTCTCCCTTCCTAAATGAGGCCTGAGGGATTATATTCTTTCTGCAGCCTCAGAACTTCTCCCCAAACAGCTCAGAAATCACCCCTTTTCTTCCCCTTCACAATTGGAAATGGGGTTTGCAAATGTAAAGAAGACATCCTCAAACAGATGTGACTCAAGGGAGGGACACATTCACACTACTTTTTAATTGATTTTATTATTATTACCATTTGTGTCTGATGTGTATGCAAGTGTGGGAGTACACGTGCCTTAGTATCCAGGTGGAGACGACTGGTCAACTTGGAGAAGTCAATATCTCCTTCCTTCTGTCTTGGCAAACAGTCTCATTTTTGTCTTGCTGTAGCTGCCTGTCAGCTTCTGAGCCCATCTCACAGTAAGACTACAGAAAATACATATTTTTTATGTCAGTTCTAGGGATCAAACTAAGGTCCTCAGGTTTATGTGACAAGCTCTATAACCCAGAGTCACCCGAATGTTTATGTATTGCCCACATACTGATAATGTCTTGTTACTTTCCATAACAATATTTATTTCAAATACTCTATCTCCTTGCTCATGTGTGTACATTCAGACGAGAACATACTTTCTGTGTAGATGGCTGGATGTGAACTCTGTTGCTGCTTTTGGGTCTTGAACATTAAAACTCAGCCCTTGTCCTCAGCATGTGTCCTGCCTGGGTGAAGAAGAGCCCTGCACCTCTGAGCGGGCCTATTCCTCAGGCTAGGATTGTCCACAGGTTGGAATTCAGGGCCTTCCAAGGCATTTTCGTGAGCCTCTTTCTGCCCTGGGAGAGCACGTCTCATGGATGGAGAAAGTTCAGTTTTCTGTGACGTTCTGTGGAGACAGAAGCTCGACCATTAGAAATGTTTAGATTCCTCTGTTCTTAGCCTCTCAGCATGCCATTTATTTTACATCCAGTGCCTGGGTGACGTGGAAACACATTCCAAATATTACCGTAGGAAGACAAATTCATATCCTGGGGATGATGGGAGAATGAAGCCCAACTAAGTCCTTGATGTCTCTGTACTATGTCTTAGCTGGCCCTTCTCTTGAGTTCAATGTACTCCATTTCCTTTATTGATTTCTACTGAGTTCTGTATCATGCTTACAGGACATATCCATACATTTTTGTTCCTACACTATTTCATAATGCTGAACACACCTTCCCATCAGTTGTCCAAGCCTATCACAGCTGGGATGGCATCTGCAGGCTCCCAGATACTTTGCCCTTCTTCCTGAAGTCCACCTGCCCCTCCTTGGGCTCACTGGAGCACAACCTCAGAAGCCCCTACAGCACAAAGCCCTGATGCTGTCCTCTTGGCTGCTGGACATCAACAAAAGGGGCCCAGATCCCCAGACCTCAGGATCACAGCTTCACTGGTTTAGAAAGACTTTATTCAGAGTTGTCAATTTTCCCTTCGGCAGCTCAGATATTTCTTGCTTTGGTGTCTGGTGACTTTAGAAGACACTCAGTAGAGATCATGTCCCTTCACCACAAGGACAGTATTTAAATAAATGGAACCTGACTTCCATACTCTACATGACCTGAGCTACTGCACTGCACAGGTGTTTTTCCTTACAGGCACCTCTCCAGCCATGATGAGGTGGGTTTTACCACTGACCAATCTGAAGAAGCACAAACTGGAACTTTGTAAGAGCTTTGAAGGATGCACCTGACTACCAAGGGCAAACAGCACACTCTACTAACGTGGAATCCAAGCCAGTAACCTCCAATACTCTCCAGATGTGTAGAACACACACACACACACACACACACACACACACACACACACACACACACACTGCTTTTTAGAGAGAAATTAGTGTCTGCTGTGTCCTGTGACTGTGTTCCTTTAACTCCTGGAGGGAAAAATCCAGAAAATGTTTAAATATATTTAGGCAACACCAAAGTAAACAATTTACCGAATATAGACCTTGTCAGAGCCTTAACAGGCTTTGTGTGTTAGGAACATTCAGGAATGAGGTCTTTATTTACAGTTGGCCAGAGCATGTCACCATGGGACTGTTATGGATTCATGGCAGAACTTGGATTGGTTATACTCTGGGAAACACTGACACCCAAAAGGATATAAATTGATCCCCATTATTCATGGAACTTCCTGCTCTAAAATCCCTGGGAATATTGGATTTGTGAATATGAAGCAATTACTAAAAAGGGGCCATATACAGATAGAATATATTATGTATATAGGACTTTAAATATGTATATAAATAAAATATATATGCATAAATGCATCTGTATGTAGCAATATATGTTCTGTATAATATATATGATATATATTTATATATACATGCATACACACATATTTCTAAAATAACCCATCCTGGTAGATCTTATTTATTTTTATAGATGGTAAAATCTCATTCTAAGGTTTGTT
Source organism: Sigmodon hispidus (assembly GCA_004025045.1). Lineage (NCBI taxonomy): Eukaryota > Metazoa > Chordata > Mammalia > Rodentia > Cricetidae > Sigmodon > Sigmodon hispidus. The sequence continues at coordinate 70,887 of PVIH01005948.1, read as the reverse complement.
CCTTACATAAGGCTGCCTGGTGCCTGTTAGGACTCATGGCCTATGTGTGGGTCTCCCACCCCCGTGCTCCCCTCCCCCCATCCAGCTCCTATATTTGCAGCTCATTGCTCTCTGCTCGTCTGGGCCCTCCCAGATCCATAAGCCAGGGTTCCATGGGTGGAGTCTCTGCAGGAATATCTAGCCCTCGGTGTCATCACCTACATCTGCCTGCCTGGCAACAGCATTGGAAAGAGTCCATTTGTTGATTGCTAACAAATATTGGCAAGTAGGCAAATTCTCAACGTAGAAATGGCAAGAAAATGAAGTTCAGAAACTCGGGCCCCTGTCTTCAGGAGGCTTTGTCACTGGGCAGAACATCTTATATCATCCTATCACTTGGTTCTCTCCAGCACAGGGATAACACTGAGTGGAAGGGATAGTGAGTTTGTTTCAGTGAGAAGTGTTTTAATTTGCTCTGAGATGCCCAAATCTCATACTCAGTCTTTCACTGATGTATACAGAACAAAAGCTGAGTGGTAGGAAACAGTCAGGAGCTCACACCTCATTTCACAGCAGCTACTCGCAGCAATTATAGATGGGTAGCTTGGTGGAAATAAAAACTCATGCAATTGAAAAACATCTAGAGAGAAAGTGCTGGGCTCTTGGTGACTCTATGCAGCCTTTGAAGCTATGGTCTCTTCTGTTCTTCAGTTGCTGAGTATAACAGTCTCTGAGTGCTGACCAGAGAAACAGATGACACCCTTCCCAGAGGCACAAATTCATCTGCCTCACTGCCGTGAGGACCCTGTGCCCTGCCATGACCCCACATCCCACCAAGCTGGATTAACACGCTACTCTCTGGAAAGCTGGAAGGAGTTTGGAGGACAAATGGGCAAGAGAAAATTGCCTCCACTTTCCTGGCAAAGGCATGCTCTGCAATGGAATGTCTCTGTAAGAAGAGAGAGGTGTGGGCTGCAGGCCTGTAGGAAATCCCACAGGGCCTCCTCAACTCCTTGACTAATCTCACAGAATGGAGAAGGAAGCCTTTTTCAGCTCTGCTACTCCAAGTGTGGTTGGGAAGCAGGCACAGAGTGGGACATGGAGCCAGGATATAAATAGCAAGACCAGTGCATGGGCAACCCACCTCTCATAACTGGCTGTTTCTTGTAAGGATCTAAAACGTCTAACAGTGCCAAGGACTGAAGAGCAGGTCCGCATACACAGGGGCCTGTGGAGGGTGTTTTCCAACCCATCTCTAAGAGACCACTGTCAGCAGCAGTTTGGTCCTGGGCTCCAGTCAGAACAGAGGGCCCTTGGAATAGTGTAACATAACAGGAATCAGGAGCTACACTGGTTGCCTGGATGCTACCCAGAGCAAAGCTCTTTATCTTTGGGTGAATGGTCTTATAAGGCCATAGCTTACATCTCCCTCATCAGCACAAAAAACGTACATCATCAGCAACAAAAGTTGGAGCCTGTCTCTCTAAGGACAAGTCACAGTCACAAAGGAGTCATGTTGCTGAGCCTCCTTTCTGGGTGGGGGGAAGAGAAACTGTCACCTATGTAAACTCTGGCTTCTTTTTTCCTTCTAGGTCTCTATTACCAACATGAATCCTTTACCTGGGTATTGACTCATTCCAAATCTCACTTCTTCAGTGATGAGAGTGCAGCAAAGCCAGAATCCCCAGGGCGAGTCCCAGGCACTGATTTCACTAAACTCCAGGGAATGTAACCCATCCCAGGGGTCAGAACCACTGACTCATGCTGGTGTCCAGAGGAAGTGATTCGTTGTTGCTGTGAACTGGACAGAACCTAGAATCACATGGTAGTGGTAGTCAGGCCTCTGAATATGCCTATGGGAGATAGTAGTGAGGATGTTAGTCAATGTGGGATGACTAACCCATCTCACTTGTGGGTAGGACCATTTCCTAAGCAAGGATCCTGCACTGTATCAAAAAGGGAAAGTGAGCTTTAGCTTTGGCAAGTGTCCTTTTGTGCTCTCCTGGCTGTGGACACCATGTGGCCTGCTGCTGACTTCCTTGCTGTCACGAATGATGTGCCCTGAACTGTGAGTTAAAATAACCCTTTTTCCCCTTGAAGTTGACTTTGTCTGGGTGTTTTTAATCACGACAAGACAGAGAGATGGTAAGGCAAAGGGTACCCTAAAAGACAAGGCAACCTTTCCCAGCCTTCAAGGAGACTATTATCACTTAGTTATAAAATGCCCCGAGAGGCCTGTGTGTTTGGAAACTTGGTCCACAGCTGGGAGCACTGTGTTGGAAAATTATGGGTCACTTAGGAAGTAAGCCAGTTAGAGGAAACCAGTGGGACCCTAGGGTGGGCCTTGGTGCCTATATCCTGACTCCACTTCCTGCTTCTGAGTACCTGCTTGTTGCGTGCCACCTCGCCAGCAAGGAACACGCAACACCGGATCCTTCTCTTTGCAGTTTATTCGGGCCTTTTATTATCTTCTTGTCTTTCACTCACTCACTCACTCTCACTCTCAGACGTATGAAGAACAACCCACTCACTCACTCTTAGACAAACGACGAACGACCCCGGGGGAAAGTCTGCTCGTGGCTAAATACCCTCTGGGCCTCCAATCCCGGTAAGCCACGTGGACATTGCCCATAGGTCCCGAGGCGCCATCCTCGCCTACAGCCAATAAGGAGTTGTTTACTCCCGAGAGCACTCACCATCCCATCAGGAAGGTGGAAGGCGGAAACCAGCGCCACCTTTAGGGCGTGGTACAACGCAGCTCTCCACACCTGCTGCCACAGACACAACCACTATTCACATCAAGCCCTCCTCCTCTCCTTTCCCATCATGAGAGCCTGTCATTCCTCAGACATCAGAGATGTCCTTCCCTTAAGTCGGTCTCATAGATGAGGCAGGAATCTAATTGAAGACCCAAATTCATTTGTAATCTAGTTGGCATGAAAACTTTGGATGTGAGAGGTAGTTAAAATGCCCTGCACATTGAATTCTAGGCCTATGTTTCCAGATAGGTGACAAAATACATGTGCATACACACACACACACACACACACACACACACACATACACACACGCACACACACGCATGCACACACACAATCATGGGTATGAATACCCACGTGCACACATACACACACACAATGATGTGAGAGAATCCATGTGCACACACACACACACACACACACATACACACACGCACACACACAATCATGGGTATGAATACCCACGTGCACACATACACACACACAATGATGTGAGAGAATCTATGTGCACAAACACACAATTCCCATCTTCAATCAAGGTTTGGATTCTTATCCCCTTCACCCTCCCAACACAACATGTAAGTCACATTCCTCACCTGACCTAGGTTACTCCCAAATTAAAATATTAATGAAAGATTGGCTGACTGATTCCATGAAGTGCTTTTAGAGCTCTGTTATGCTGCTTCATTTTAAAATTCATGCATATTTAATTTTCTCTTCACTGGGAATGCATTTATAAAAATAATAATAATAAGCAATATCCTTAGAGGATAAGAAAGGAAGAAAGATGGGCAGGGAGACATCTAAGCTGTCGCTTGTGAGGAGGCAACCCCACACCTTTTCATGATGCTAGCTGTGTGTGCTCTATTAGGGTGCTGCATCCCTGAGCCCAGTCACACACGAAGTGTCCCCACAATAGGGCATTGTCCCAGAATACCCTTGACTACAGAACATTGTCCTTTGTGGGTCTGTAGATGCTGAGGCCACTGTCACCTGGATGTGCATTTCTTGCTCATCACACCCTAACCTGGCTTTTCTTCTTTTCTTGTGGTTGCAGTAGATGCTAGCACCAACCATTGTCACATCCAGGGGGCAGGAGAACCATCCTAGCATGTCAGAGAGCACTATTGTGTCTCCTGTTGAGTACAGTGCTGGGTCAAAGTCCCATCCAAAGTAGAGGTTACTTTTATTTTGATTCCTGTGTTCTTGACCCCAGAGCCACATTTTTCCTGTGTGGCTGTGATATAGGAAGGAAACAGTCAGGTTGGCATGTGAGTCATGTTGACAGATTTGGTGCAGGCTTTGAAAGCATCGGTAAGAATTCGTCCTGGGACTGAACGAAGTGTGCTGTACTGTGTGTGCCAGCCCAGGAATCTGGGATCTGGCCATGATCTGTTACGCTGTCCTTGGCTTCTATTTTCCCTGCACATTCTTTGTGTTGAGGCTTAGGAGGAAGTCATGGCCCCAACTTGAAACTGATTGTATAGTGAATAAAAAAGTCAAGGAGCCAGTGCGATATGGGGAGCAGTGTGTCTGGAATTGTTTTTCCTGCACAGACTGAAGAAGCCCTGGAGTCTCCAGGGAAAAGCTGATGGGAAAACCTTGTTAAAGGACTCACTACTGAATGCTGGGCTTGGGTGATAGATTTTCTGGGACTAGGCTACAAGCAGCCTGGAAGATTTAGCTGCTTGCTCTGGACTGTCACATTATGAGAATGTTCGTGGCGGATGAAGTAGACTTTCTCAGGAGTAACCATTGGGATATTTTCACTAACTAGCTCCCAAGTGCTGGGGTTACAGATGTGTGTTGCTGTGTCTGACTACTTGAGGAAACCTTACAACAATGAACCTTCTGTACAGTAGAAATGATGTATGAGAAGAAGAAAGTGTGGGAGCCAGTTCTGCAGCATGCTGCCTCAGAAGCAGACATGGGCATCTCTACAGTTTTATAAGCAAGCTTTCTCGACATCCTGCCAGACCTCCACATTTACCCATCTGTACCCTTTAAAGTGACCATTGCCCATACTTGTCATATTATGGATCCGCGTTGTCTGGTTTTGTACTTACAGACTGCTGAGATAGTCACTTGATATCTAACTCTCACTAGGTGTTTTCAGGACTCCTCCATGCCCTGTTACATGTACATCCTCATGTTTGTGGAAATACAGTACTGATTGATTGTACTGCTACTGGCTTGGCCTCAGAAGAGCGGTAAATAAAGCTAATGTGCACTTTTTTGTATGTGTATTTTGGAATTCTATGTGTATGTGTTTATCTTGAGTGTATATGTAGGAGAAAAGTTATTGCCTGATAGAACCACCAGCATGAGTCTTCCATGTTCCCTGCCTTCCCAGTGAACAACTCTTTAAACTTCAGCGTGTGTGAAGCAGAACTGTGAATTACTGTGGCCGGAGACTGAACCTCCCTGCTGGGTAATGACACTAAGCACCTTCCATGCTAATCATCCGGGTGAGATAGGCACATCAGGTCTGTGCTTATTGAATCTATTTTTAGTACTTTATCTTGGCGTTCTTTCTATCTGATCTATACAATCAGTGCCAACATTTCTGGTGTTTTTTTCTACTCTGTCGTTTTCTTGTTATTTTCTCAGTGGTGTCCTTCAATAAACTGAAACTTTCAGTCTCAAAAGAAAAAAAAACCCACATTTATCTCTATTTCCTCCATAGTTTGTGTGTGTTTGTATATGTGTGTGCGTGCGTGCGTGTGCGCGTCCCTCTGTACATCTGTACCTCTATGTGTCTCTTACATGTGTTTTCTATTTTAAACCTTTTGGCTAAACGAAGACTGTGAAATGCTTTCTTCTGCTATGTTTTCTGTCTCGTTTTTATATTTATGTTCATATCTACAATCCAGATAGAATTGATTTTTTGCAGATGAGCTGGGTACTCAAGATGCAATTTGTTAAAGTCAAGATTATTGAGGCATGATACACATCTCTCGAAACTCACTCTTTGCAGGTGTGCTGTATGATGGATTCTGGCCAATGTACACTCTGACGTAATGATCACAAACCAAGGCACTTTGGAATATTTCCATCACCTCTCAGAGTTCCCTTGGCATTTTATAGTCCGCCCTTGCCCACCCCAACATCACCTACAGATCACCCTGCCTTGATTTCTTACCAGAAGATCACATCAGCAGAAAGCAAACTACACAGGTTAGGTGAGGACTGTCATGTCCAGATCAGGAACTCTGAGAGCCATATTTCACCATGTGAACATGTGATGGACCTGTGACACTCCTACATTCACTGACAAAACAAATTTGGTTTTTCTCTAGTTTGAGGGTGTTGGTAATAAAGCTGCCATAAAACAAAACAAATCCATCATTGTGCAAAATGTCTAGAATTTTCATGGGTAGATACCTTAAAAAGAGAATTATTTGATTTCTTAGTTTTAACTTTTTTTTTGCTAATAACTGCCTGATTGCTTTCAACAGTCTCTCCCATTGTCTTTTCCCAGCAGTGCATACAAGTTTTACTCTCACCCCCTTTTTTGGAATTCCATTCAGATCCTTGTTTGTTTTTTCCTGCGGCTGTAGTAGGTGTGTCCAGGTCCCTCCACAGTGTCAATCTGCATTTCTCTAGTAAGGGCTGTGTGGGCATCTTTTTATCCACTGCAGTGTGTGTGTGTGTGTGTAGATTTCTTCCTGATTGTTTTAATCTACGGGGGTGATTTACACATGCTAGACACAAACATACTGTCAGGTATTTGTCGGAACTATCTTCTTGTTCTGTCTTTGTGGCTTCTTGGTGGGAAATGCTAATTGTCAGCTTGGCATACCTAGAATCACTTTGGAGACTGGCCTCTGGGGAGTATTTTGATTTAATGAATTGAGTCATGGAGACCTGCCCACTATGAATGGCACTATTTCCTGGCTGGTATCACAGACGTGGAAACAGGGAAATGAACAGCAGCATGCATCTCTCTCTGTCTCCTGGCTGTGAATATGACCAAGGCTTCAGTGTGCTCTCTCAACTGTGAACCAGAATTAACCCTTTGTCCCTGTTGTTTTTCTCTGTGTGTTTTATCATTACAACAGGAATATAACTAAGACAACCTTGCAACAATTTCTTGTTTAGAGCAGCTTGTAACTTGGATGAAGTCCAATTTAGGAAGTGTGTGCGTGTGTGTTTGTGGTGTATGTGTGGTTTATGCCTGTTTTGATTCCTAAGATTTCATACCCAACAAGATGTAAAACTTTCCTCATCTAACTTATTGTTTGAGAACACGTGTGTTTGGAAAGTTTTCAGTTAAGTCTGTGAACAACATCACATCTGGTCAGTTTTCTTATGTGATAAGTTAAGGGTCAGTCTCAGCTTCTCGGTCCTTTCTCTGTTGAAGTACTGGTATTTTTATTGAAAGCCAATTTACGTGCAGGTGAGCTGTCTTTATACACTATTCTTGCTTGTTGCTGTGGATTGTTTTTACTCAAAATTTTCATCATGATGCATTGTACATGGCACAGAAGCAGCCGATTTAAAGTGCACTTCTAGCAGCTTCACACCAAACACACTCTAATTTTAGAGTATTCTTGTCACCCTAAAAGAACCTAGCTAAGGATCAATGGCATATCTGTCACTGTTCGTATTCCCACCCAGTTGCTGTCAACCATTTATCTACTCTCTGTCTCCATGAAAATTTTTTAGAGATTGCACAGAAATGAATTATACACCCCGTGGACACTTGCATCTGGCTTTCTTTTAGCATGCTGTTTTCAGGATTGTCAATCCATTGTCCCCTCTCTGCCTGGCTAATACTTTCCACTCCTCTTGTCAGCAGTTTGGGGTTCTTGTGTGGGCTGTTGTGAGCAGCACTGCTGTGAGATGCTATTTACAAGCTTTGGTGTGAAGAGCCACATTAATTCTCCTGGATATACAATGGAGAATGCCTTAGGGGACCACAAGAAAATATCATCAGGGTATGCCCTAACTAGTTTCACTGTCTACTAGAGTCATCTGGGCAGAGAGACTTTCCACTGAGGAATTATATAGATCAGATTGGCCTGAAGATATGTCTGTGGGTATTGCCTTGATTATTAATTGGTAGAAGATATCCCAGACCACTGTGGGTAGCACCATTCCTAGATGCTATCTGTGCATGGGATGTAAGCAAGCCAGAGAGTCAGCCAGCAAGAAATTTCCTTCAATGAGTTCTAAGTCCCTGCCCAGACTTTCTTCAGTGCTGGACTATGACCTGGAGATGTATATTGAAATATGTTCTTGAGGATGCTTCTGAGTGGAGTGTTTTATCACAGCTACAGGAAAGAAACAGAAGCTGTGTTTGGGTATCTCATGTTTCAGTGTCTAGAGCCTTTGTGTCTCAACAAATTAGCTAACACATAGAGTGAAAGCAGTTGCAGGCATGCATTTGTTTGATGCGGTGGAAAAGCCTAGACCACACTTCAGTCTCGCTCCAACACCTATTATTACTGCAAGTAAACTACTGAATTTTTCCACTGTTCTTATTGAACTATTTTATTAGGTGTTGTTGGTTTTTACTTTATTCACTGGGGGCTGTGTTGTTTGAGTTTTACATGAATTACTGCTTTTAATATTATCAAATGGTTTGTTTCCAGGATCTATTTTTTCTTAAGGTCTAATTCATTTTCTATTGCTATATCACTTGACCTTTTTTAGTTGTGGCATGAAACCTCCCATCTATCTTGCTCTGTGCCTCTATATACAAGTCACTATGTCTTTGATCTCCAGTGTATATATTTTCAAAAACATCTAGCTATATGACATGGATTTTCCCCAATTTCCTCAACTCTTCCTGCTGACTGGTTTTTAAACTGACTTACACAAAAAGCAACCACCAGTGAGGGAACTCGTGTCTTCCATGTTGCTCTTTGGATTCTCCTTCTTCATACTCTATTCCATGATTCCTTGTCTTTTGTTTTTCAAACCCCTTTAACGTTGTTTTAATCCTTTGGATGCCTCTTTTGCTATTGTGCATACATTCTTCACAACCAGCCCAGTGACTACACACAGACAGCGCATACCTTTGACAACCCAGCTGCTACTGATACTGACTTAATTTCAACCCTGTTTTGAAGTTTGCTCCCAAGCCTCTCAATTTCTTTCTGTTCTTTGTGTTATCACTGTCGCACTGTCATACAAACTAAGGCTCTGTGCTTTATGTGGCCCTCAGAATGGGTTTGGAATTATTGGTTTAGCAGACCGGCATTTAAAACAGATGGGAGCGTTAAAGACAAATCAATATTTACCTTGTATTTCTCATTGCTTTATTGTGCAGTTCAATTCCCTTCCCTATAGCCTTCCCCTCAGCAGAAGGACTCCATTTAGCCTCTCAGGTAGACCAGAGGCAGATTCTCTCAGTTAATGTCTATTTAGAAAACTCTTGTCTCCCTCCCCCAGCCCATACAGGTTTTACATATGTGCACATGTGTATGAGGGTGCACATGCATGCTTGTGGCCATCTTCACATAGACACCAATGAAGAAGGCCAAGGTCTTCCTTAGTCATTCTGCTCCTCATTCTTTGTTACAGGTCTCTGACTGAACCTAGAGCCTCCTGATTGACCTGACTAAGCAACAGGCTCCTGGGATCCCCTTGTCTCTCCCTTGACAGCACTGGGAATACAGGTGCACACTGCCACACCTGGCTTTTGACACAGGTGCTGGGGCTTCAAATGCAGGTACGGGCTTTTACAGGGAAGAATTTTATTGTCTGAGCTATGTCTCTCTTGCCCTTGACATTGAAGGTGCTTTAACTGGAAGGTAGGTGTTCCTGGTTGGTAACCCTTTATTTTCCAGCTCTGAGGACATCTCCTTGTGGCCTCTGGCTTGCGTGTTTTCAAGGATCTGAGGAGAAGGACCTGAGAAGGCATACCCCTGCTATCTCTTCCTTGCACATTTTCAGGTTTGGTCAGCACTTACATCTTCTTACTACATCTCAGTTTGGTTCTAGGGCCAGCATTGTGGAGGAGCAGGTTCCTTCCAATGTTAGAAGAAGCAGATGAATGAGTACCCAGAAGTCTAACACTGCACAACAAATCCCATGCCTGTAATACCCCAGGCTGAGTGGGCAGTCTGAACCTCAGCTACCTTCTGGTGAAGCAATGTTCAGCCTAGAGACTTTTGAATGGCACACTGAGAGAGTCAGGGACATCACAGGAGATGGGCTGAGGGCCCTTAAGACTGTAGGAATCAGAGTGAGAACTTTGTAAAAAATTGCCTTTGAGAATGAGAGGCTGCTGTGATCAAGAACGCAGAGTGTGTGAGCACCTGCACAAGGTTTGTACATGCACAAGTACACACACACACACACACACACAGAGAGAGAGAGAGAGAGAGAGAGAGAGAGAGAGAGAGAGAGAGAGAGAGGCACACATGCTCATACACACACAGGGCAGAAGAGTAATAAGAAGGAGAGAGTAGGTATGAGATGAGGTAAAGATAACTGGAGAGGGAATCACAGTACATGGTATATAAGAAAGAAACTGTCAAATTTTGTAAATAGAGGGACAGAAGCTTATCTACAAAAAACAAACAAACAAAACAGTATAAATCGTCTCAGCAAGACACTTTGTTTCCCTTTTCATTTCTATTATGTGTGGTGGGAATGTTCATCTGTATGCTATAAAAATCATTCTTTAAATAAAGAAACTGTTTTGGCCATAGCAGGACACTGTAGACGAAGTAGGCTGGGGGGGGGGAGAGACACGGGACGGACGGGGACTGAGGTTCAGTTAGGAGGAGTGCGTGCGGAGTCACTCAGACTCCATCCAGCCACCAAAGAAGAAACATGTAAGGGACCCAGGTGAGCCACAGCATGACCACATGGCAGAACAGATCGGTGGAAATGGGTTGAATTAAGATGAAAGAGCTAACTAGTAATGTGCCTGAGACATAGGCAAACAGGATGAAATTAATATAAGTGTCTGGGTCATTTTGTGGGGGAAAAGTGGCCATGGACATGTTGGACCCTTGCCCCATATGAGGTCAAAAATCTTGTACAATGATGTGTCCACATCTTTTAATCTGAACCAGATGGAAACTTCTCTTCAGACAATGGCTAGTCAAATGTAGCATTGCCATTTACTTCCAACATCAATCTAATTTCTGATTTCACTGAGATACTCCCTAGCTTTCAATGGGGCTATGCTGAAATACTCATTCAGGGGCAAAGCATACTAAGTCAGATCTGCATCCTAGCCCTCATCTCCAAGACATTGTAGGTCAGCTTGGAGGCTGCACAGATGCCATGGGGATTTGAGGACACACAGGCTCTTGCTACCCCTGTCACAAAAGAGAGCTGTAGACTACAGACCCTGGAGATCACAGTTTCCCCAGCACGGCTCTGCTGACTGTGGCCGATGTCATTATTAGATAAGTGAGCTGTGAAGAATGGGCCAGTGTGGTCAGTCTGCTCAGGCCATGCACTCTGGGGCTTCCTGTCATAATCTTCCCTTCTTTCTAGTGTAGAATATTGTTTTAACGTGTTACTTTTGTTTATGTTATATTTGTTTAACTCTGTGAATCTGTGTTTCTTTGCCTGTTTAAAATACCCAATGGTCTAATAAAGAGCTGAACAGCCAATAGCAATAGCAGGGCAGGAGAGAAAGGGGGGGTGGCTGGCAGGCAGAGAGAATAAATAGAAGATGAAATCTTGGAGGAAAAACTAATAGAAGTAGCCAGAATGAAAGGAGGACTCCAGGTGCCAGCCACCCAGGTACACAGCAAGCCACAGAGTAGGAAACAAAGAAGGGTATACAAGAATATATAAAAGAAAATCCCAAAGGCCAAAGATAGACGGGATAATCTAGGTTAAGGAGAGCTGGCAAGAAACAAGCCAAGCTAAGTCTGAGCATTTATAAGTAAGTATAAGCCTCCAGGTGTGATTTACTTGGGAGTAGGGTGGAGGGTCCCCCAAGGACCTAAAAGTAAAACAAAACAAAACAAAACCACTTTCCTTTCCTCCCCACTTTGCTTTTTTCTGAATTACAATTTCAGTTTTGTGCTCATGAAACTTTTTTTCTTTGCCATCCTCGAGAAACAGTGTTCTATTTATTTTACATATTATTATATTTATCAGCTTCAAATAACTTTTTGTTTTAATGAAACGGAATCTGACCTCATACTTGCTATGAGCTCCTGACTCTACTGCTGCCCCTCAGGAGTGCTGAGATCATGTCCACAGTTAGTCTTGCTTTGGGTGACCCTTATATTGTTTTATTCGCAGAATAAACGGCCTCCTCGTTTTTCTTACCCTCCCCCACAGCAAGACAGAGTCCATCCTCTGTATCTTCATTCTCTTTCATACTCTCTTTTTATTTTGATCTCTAATCTTGCTCAATATCCACATCCATTTCGTGATCTCCCCTTCGGTGTGATCTAATGGGTTGATTTTTAAATTTTTAAATGCTTTGCGTATGTGATATTTGTGGCTGTTCTATTTATGTCTTTTCTGTACAGCTATTTTGGAGTCATCTGACTGGATCTTCATATTTCAAAGTTTGCATCAATTCAAGGGCACACAGTGCATTCACCTCCATATCTGATCTTCCAGTATCTGGATCAACGTAAGCTGACTTCTGTTCAACTTTTCCTTGGTAGTTGGTGGCTACCTGCAATGTTTAGCTGCAGCTTTCTATAATCATGTCTTAGAGAATTAAGTGAGCTGTGGGTTAGCCGGGTCCTCTAGATGGGACCTGAGTTTAAGCCACACTGAGCCACTACCTCTCAGGAGCATCCTGTGCTGAATTCACAGCTGGAGTCAGTGAGTGAAGGCGTTCACCTGTCTTTGGACCTGCTCCAACTGCTTATGTAACACACATTACCATGAGACAGCCTCCTCTTCCTCTCTGGCCTCAGTGATTGCCCCTCCCCTAGTAACCAGCAAAGTCACTTTCTTTTGACAGGCTCCCTTTACCATGGCTCCACTGGGCATATGTTTCTCGCTTGTTGGTTAATTAATTTTACTTTTGGGAGTTTAAAAACCTTAAACATATAAAAAAGAAATAACAATTAACCTCATGCTTCATGGTTAGGAAGAATAGTCATTAACTAACTAGTCAAACACTGTGAATTGAACTGCCCTTAAAAAAATAAAACCTACATTGAAGAGTCTAAAATGCTGACTGAATTATTATTTGCCTTGGTGTTTGCCTGGAACTGGAACTACAGGCAGTTGTTAGCTGCCGTGTGGGTGCTGGGAATCGAACCCGGGTCCTCTGGAAGAACAGCCAGTGCTCTTAACCGCTGAGCCATCTCTCCAGCCCCCTGACTGAATTATTAGAATGTCGCAATTGCAGAGTTGGAGTGATGCAGATCCAGAGCCAAACTATCCTGGGTTTTCATTCTCCCCTTGGTTGCCACTCACTGCCCACCTCACTGTTTGACCTCACATCCCTGACTATCAGGCAAAACCTCTGGAATGTACTCTAGCAGACTGCTGGCTCCCTCCAACAAAAGCCAAGAGCATCATCAGACAGCAATAGCAAATCTACAACCTACAGCAGAAGGTTCCAAGCTCTGCGGTGCTGACGGACGACCTCGTATTCCCACCAGCGCACTTGGTAAATGCCTGGACCTGTCTTTTGTTCTGCAGCTACACCAAGTTCATGGCACCGCCTCCATATTGGGACATTTCACTCTGGACAATCCCAAACCTTTACTCTTGGGCCACAGTGACTCATATTCGGCTTAGAAAAACTCTCTTCTCCTCTATGAGGTGAGGGCTGTATTTTACAACATTTCCATAGTCTTAAGCAGAACTCAGGCTTACCCTCTGTCCACAGAACATACCCATGCCATCTTCACCTCAGGCCCTTTTATGGGAACAACATGTTCTCACTCTTCCTATGACCAAAAGAGTAGACACGGATGAAGGGTAACTTAATGAAGTGGAGGAGAATTCTGAGAAAGCTTAAAAAATAATAATAACAAAATGGTGACAACATGGGAGGCAGAGCAAGAGATGATAAACAGAGAAAATGCTAGGGACATTTCCAAACATCTACACAGATCAAGGAAGCCGGGAGGCAGGCTGGAGTCTGGGTGACAGGATCCAGAGCTTCTATGGAAGAAATATGTTCCAGCTTTTATGAGGAAGTAAAGGAGATGATTAGAAACACAGGAAAATCTCCCAGAAGCTGGAGACAGGGTGTCCAGTGGAAGAGACAGAGTGGGATGGAGTCAGCTGATGTTACTAAGGAGATTTTAGAGGGTACAGCCAGCCTTGCTCAGGTACCATTCAGAGACCTCATCTCTGCCTCTTTGTGTGTATCAAGGGCTAGCCTCAGTGTGTATCATGGGCTAGCCCCAAGCCTCTGCATCTGCACTGCAGCCATCCCTGACTCCTCTCTGGTTCCCAGGATTCATGTCCCCTCCCCTTCCTCTTCTCTCCATCTGCCTGACCCATCTGTCCAACACAGAAGCATCTCTTCCCAGAGTTGAATTGCTTCCCAGTTCAGCCATCTGCAGTGACTGCCTTCAACCTGAGTGGACCGGAGAGGGTCAGTTCTCACTCACCTAGTTCCAGCTAGCAATCACCAGTGGGCAGAGCATCCTTGAGAGGAAGGAGTCTCTGTAGAGTCAGGGGGTGTGGGTGAGACAGAAATGCCACCAAGAAGAACCTTGGTGTTACCATGGAAACAAACAAATGCCCAATGACCATGTGAAGTTCTGGAATCCTAGCAAGTGTGACAAAGGCTATTTCCCCAAAGAGAGCAATCACAGAGGCAGTGGGCAAATTAAATTCATTGTCAGTGGCAAACATTCTAGCATATTCTTTACATCTTGGTCCCTAATTCCAGGAGACATAGAGACAGAAAGTACTCTCCCAGGTCAAAGTTTTTGCACAGTGAGTTTCCAGAGCTGGGAGAACCCTGGTTAGACTCCAGAAGACCAGGTGAGGATAAGCCCATGGCTTCCCCTGAGACTCCTCTACACCTGCTCCGCTCCACACTACCACACTCACCCAGGGCTTGGGTAGGATTAATTCTCAAGGTGGGTGGGTATGTGTTGGAGCAGATGGCTTCATAGTGTGAGTGGAACAAATATTTTTAAAATAATATTTGACAGAAGGGAAGAAGGAGGCCTCACCACAGTGAAAACCCCATAGTGCTGGGCTCGTTCCTTCGCCTCCTGCAGCTAAGTCCTCCCACCCCCTCCCACAGGGAAGAGTGGGGCTGTGTTCTGCTAAGTTCAGGAAGGACCCTCAGGCTGCATGTACTGCTGGCTCCACCCGGCATCCCAGCACTTACTTGTTACCTAGACACCCCTCCCCCTTGTCATGTTTTCTCTCATCTCTGAGTGCCACTCAGGCTTCTCGAAGGGCCACTGTGAGCTTCCACCCTCCTTCACTGTCCCATCATGGGCTCCTTGGGCACTAGGATCTGCACATGGGAAGTGCGACATGACTGAATGCCCCAGGCTAATAAAGATGGAACCTTTGTGTGCATCTGATCTTCTTACCTCTTTTGCTTTTAAACAGGAAAGAAAACGGGAAGGAAAGTGTCCATGGCATTCCCAAGTTCAGCAACTTACACGGTGAACCTAAAGCTCTCTTATATTCTAAGGCTGCAAATGGTGTGCAGAGTTCTTGATGTCACTGCCCACAATGGCAAAGCGGTGTCCCTTTGCCACAACAAGAAAGCAAGCCTGTGACAGAGAGACCCCAAGGGACAGGAGCAATTTTACAATTAAACCTTGTTTTCTGACTTAGGAGATGACTCAGTTAAGTACATGTCTGTTAAACATGAGGACATGAGTTTGATTTCCCAGAAAAAGAAAAAAATTTGGTGTGCTCGCTCTTGTAGCCTCAGACTGGAAAGATGGAGAGAGGCCAGCCCTGGAGCTCACTGGCCAGTCACTTGAGGTATTTGGTAAATTCCAAGTCAGTAAGAGACTCATGCTAAAAGGAGGTAAATGGTTTCCTGAGCATCATGGAAGTTGGTCTCGGGCCCTCACATGCACACCCACACATTCTCCACACTGTATAAACACACCCAGCCTCAGTGCACACCTGTGCACCCCACACTGCAATCAAATGTAGCCTCAATGCATACCCATATACACTATGCAAACAATCCCAACCTAGTGCACACTTATGCAGCCTCAGCGCACATCCATATAACCTACACATGTGCTGGAATATTTGTTTACACCATGAAAATATGTCTTTGCCAAGGTGACTTTTGATTGGTTTAATAAAGAGCTGAATGGCCTATCGCTGGACAGTAGGATGTTAGGTGGGACTTCCAGGGGCAGAGAGGACTCTGGGAAGAAAAAAGGCAGGGTCACCAGCCGGATGCAGAGGAAGCAGGATGGGAAACACAGAGTAAAGATAACTGAGCCACATTAAATAACATAGATTAAAAGACATGAGTCAATTTAAGTTATAAGAACTCATTGGGTACAAGCCTAAGCTAAGGCCGACCATTAATAATTAATAATAATTCTCCATGTCCTTATATAGGAGCTGGTAGTACAGAGAAAGACCTGCTACATCACACTGTGCAGAAAAACCCAGCCACATAAATGGCAAGAAGAACATTGAACCTGAGCCACCAGGTCCCCACAGAAGGGGACTGCTCTCAGAAATCAGTAATCACTTCCTCTTGATCTCAACCCTGCCTGTGCCCACTCTAGTCTCCATTTCGGGCTTCAGTGACTCTGAACTACAGAGCTGGGAAGGGCCTTTGGCCACCTAATCGTTTCATTTCACAGCTGGTACAGTAAGACTCAGAGAGATCGAGTTGGGTCATAGGCCTCACAGGTCCTTAGCACTTGGGGTGAGTGCTGCAGAGGTTGAATTTCTAACTGTAGTGTCTCCAAGTGCAGATGAATGCCTTTCACACGTTTGGAACTGCTGGTTAGAAGCTGATATTCAAGGGGCTCGACTCTCATTGCTTTATGACACCCTTCCTCATGTGGGCCTGTGCCTCCAGCTTACTTCCCCATTTGACCAGCAATAAGGAGAAGTTTGATTTCATTGCCACATAATTGGAAATATGGGGGGGGGTGGTAGTACAGCTCTGCTTCCTCGCAACCTGAGAGGCCTGAGAATGAGAGCCAAGTTACTGGCAGACTGGCAGGGAAGGATGCAGCCTCCTGGTGCTAATGGGAGCTATTGACATGCCCCTTGGAGCACTTAGAAGAAATGAGGACCTTTCACACTCTCCCAGCCCTATACATATGGCAAACCAGTCCTTGCCGAACTCTGCCTCTTTGAAATCTATTGAAACCTTTTGAAAATCTATTTAATGGATCATTGGCCTCCACCAACCCAAAAGCTAAGACTGTCTTCAATGTGGCCTCTATCACTCTGGTCCTCTGGGGGGTGCAATGGAGATCATAGAAGACAACAAGATCCCAGAGCTCTGCTGTTCTCTTAGAGCCATCAGAGCCTGCAGCTGGCACACTGAAACATTTCACTGTGGACAGGGCAAATTAAAAGCTCATTTACTGGGAGTCATCTATATTTATATTCTACTTCTTAACAAAAAGATATAAAGAAGAATTTTTTTCTTAGAAGAAACATGTTTGACAGCTAATCTCTCCTCCCCTCTAAACAGTGTTCTGTCTTGCTGTGAGAAATGGTCAGCAGACACAACTGTTGAGGAAGGAACTGTGGGTGGTGTGTTTTTATCCCATGAGTACTCTGAGCTTCGCCACTCAGAAGAGGGAAACAGAAATGGTTCCCAGAGGGATTAGGGACATGTGTCTAGATCGTAAAAGCTTCTCACCTGAATTCCTTCCATCTCATTCCTCAGCTTACCAAGTTCTCAAATGTCATGTCACGGTGTCACACGGAAGAACAAGGAAGACAGTGAAGAAACCCAAGAGCATCTCTAGACTCTGAAAAGCCAGTGGAGCCAAGAACCCTCTTGAAATGGTTCTCATTTTCTCCCCAGAGCAGTGTCTGATTGTCTCAGCCACTTTTACTATGTCTTTGGAAATTCTCCACACAGTTAATGTAAGGGTGTCCAGAGATGGCAAACACGGCACTAGAAATGAGTTTGATGGTTTCATTTGGTCCCTTTGACCTCTGGCCTTTGTGATGAAAGTGGGTATTGAAGGCCTCAGTGGTCATCTTGGACATGACCTTCCTTGAAGGAGGTGCCCTTAGTCATCTCCTGATGCTGTGGAAAAAGGATATGAACCTTGGGGTCAGAACATATGACAGTGAAGCATGCTTTGACCCAAAAACACTATTAATATTTTAACTTTTCTGATGTACATATAAGTGCACATGATCTTGTGTATCTATACATAATCTAGTAAGTGGAAATGAAAGAAATCACATTTGTCTTTCTAAAACAAATATAATTTACTTAACATGACTGTCTTCAATTGCATCCATTTTCCTGAAAACAGCTTGTGTGTGTGTGTGTGTGTGTGTGAGAGAGAGAGAGAGAGAGAGAGAGAGAGAGAGAGAGAGAGAGAGAGAGAGAGAGAGAGCACTTTCCCTGAGTACCTTTTAACATAAATATATACACATAGACATTTACATGGAGGTAGTAACATACACATATACTGAAAGACTAACTCAGTTGCCCATTTTTAATAAGACAGAGTTTCATAAAATTAAACCAATAAATATTTAAAATGTAGGGGAGTCCATGTTAATGAAAAATACACATAGGAAAGGCTGGGTATAGTATGTCACTGAATATTTCTTTAAAGGGCAAGGCAGGTGCTGGTGCCTTAGAGATGGCTCAGTAGTTTAGAACACTTGCTGCTCTGACAGAGGACCTGTAAGGGTTTGGTTTGCTCCCAGCACCCACATGGTGGCTCACAACCCCTTGTAATTACAACTCCAAAAGATGCAATGCCCTCTTCCAGCCTCTGTTATTTCCTGAGTGACCATAGTGCACAGACTTACATTCAAGACCCTACACACACACATAAATAAATAAGCATTTAAAACATAAGCTAAAGATATATGATATATATTAAAACTAGACATAAAGCTATACAGTAAACACATGAAAATATTTTATAAGAATACCCCCAGATAAGGAAGGGCACAAAGCCAAGACACATGCAGACAAACAGAAGGTAGTTATTCTGCCTCTGCATTTTAGAAATGTCCTCTGCACTATGGAGAGTGTGACATTTGCTAACCTGTAGCTTCAGCCTGTTGGTCTCTTTGGCAATATTTTTTATTTGTCTTTTCATTAGTCTTTTATATAATCGGGGGTAAATTTCACCTTAAGAATCTAGATGACATCTATCTCACCCCTTGGAATAAACTCCAAAGCAGAATCACCAATGAGCCCTTGTGTCCCTGTCAGCCTCAGAGTCCTCCTCACTGAGATGGGGGACAGGGAAGCCTGTACAGACAGACAGACACAGCTGTGCACATAGCATGGTGGTTCTTTGGTGATTCATAACATTAGGGAACTCAGTAAACTACTGACAAAAGACTCTACCTAAGGCCAGAGACTCCGCTCAGAGGGTAGGGTGCTTATATCATAAGCAGCGGAAATTGTTGCGTTTATTGATTGTATAGAAGCTTATTAGTTTGATATAGTTCTAGATTGCTCTTTTTTTATTTGTTGATGCTGGGCTTGTGAGCAAGAGGAGTCACTCAAAATAAAACGTAAGAGGTGTGCATTAGTATAAGGAGATCAATTCCTGTGTAGAGAAGACCTGAAAATCTCCACCCAAAATGTTAGAGCTAGCGAACAAAGTCAGTTAAGTTGCAGAATTTAAAAAAAATCTAAAAGCACACCAAAATAAGTTGAGTTTATTTATACTGGTAATAGAGAATAATGCAATCTGTGATGACATTGGAAACAATTAAATACTTAAGAATACATTTAACTAAGAAGATGCAGGATCTATACACTGATAATTACAAAATATAATCAAAGAGACCAACCAAGACAGAAATAAATGGAAAGCTAGACCATGGGCAAGGATGGGAAGAATTTATTTGGCACAATGCCCATACCATCTACAGTGATCTATATATTCAAAGTACATCAAACCAGAACTGAAATGATAAAATTCAGTGACACAGAAACAACTCCAAAATTCCTGTTGGAACACAAAGACCAGAGAGATCAATGCACAAAGAAGATGATGCCTATCTATGCCCTGTTCAGACTGTCACAGAAAGGCAGCATTCACAAATGGGACAGACACCTGGACCGTGGGACAGAAGTTAGCCTAGTAATGCATCTAAATGGACCTGGTCTTGGAAAGGGGTAGAGAATTCTCACTGTAAAAGGAGGAGGGTCTCACAAAGACCTTGAGGGATCAGAACTCCAAGTGGAAGAGAAAAAAATTAGCCAGACCCTGAAGTCAACACTAAATGGACTGAATCCCTCAAAAGAAGAGCTGGGGTTCTTAGACTACCAGATGTGCTTAATGTAGAATGATGTGCTTTGGCCTTGGACATGAATCTGGAGACTAAGAGAAAATGAATTCTTAATTCTCTTTATTTCTGGGCCCTGGGCTCAGTTTCACCTCCCAGATGTTCTGAGAAAGTGTTGTACAGGGGAATTGCATTCTGTTCCATTGTAATATTTGTCCCACCTAGTGGTTTAATTAAAAAACACTGATTGGCCAAAGGCAGGCAGGAAATGTAGGTATGTCTACCAGACTAAGAAAACTCAGGTAACAACTCAGGCAGGGCAGAGATGCCACAGATCTGCGACGATATGAAGACAGCAGATGTAGAGGGAAGAAGCTGAAAAGCTGCTCTGAGAAAAGGTATCGAGGCACATAGCTGAACAAAATGAGTTGAGTTCAGATGAAGGAGCTAGCACGTTATATGCCTGGGCCCTAGGTCAATCAGCGTAAAAATAAGATAAGCGTCTGTGTTATTATTTGGGCCTAAGTGGCATTGGTGCTGAGAGGGCGACCATGCCTCTGAGCTAGACCAGAAAGTCCGAGCCAGAAACTGCATACAACAGTGCTGCTGAGCCCCAAACAGTTCATTGGACTTTAAGAGCTAAAAAGAACTTCAGTGAGTCTCTTACCTTCAAAATGCTTTCCAGTGTGTGAAATTGGATAAATGTTCAGATGTATAAACCAAATACCAAGCTTGATTTCCCCTTGTCTGAATTTCTCCTCCCATTTCCCTGACTCTACAGGTGTAGATGTGACTCTGTCACCAGCTGCTGCCATGGAACAAATGCTCCCTAGACTCCATGGCTTAAGACAATAAATCTACCAACACATAAGGTGTAAATGCTAGGAATTAGGGGGGTCCTGGGGAAACCAAGGTAATGCTTTATGATTGTTTTGGTGGCAGTGAGGAGGCTACTTTCTTCACTGAAGGAAATCACTGAACTGTAAATGTTATAAGAGGAGAGAAACTATCCGACTTCAACCCATCTCTCCTCTCCAGTTTCACTGTTAATTCCCATTGCTCTTGCTTCCATGGAGACATGCTATTTTTTTTTTTTATTGCTGCCCTGATCTTGTACAAAGCAGCCTCTCTCCTCTTCCACCAGCACATGGACATACCAGTACTTGTTAAAGAAATCTCTCAGTGAAAGGAAAATTTGAAGAAACAGTTCCAGGAAACATACTTATTTTGAGAGCCTCTTACCTGGCCCCAGTGAGATGCTGAGTCAGCCCTTTGAAGGGGGAATATATAAACACCTCCCAGCCCTGCTTCTGTCAGGATGAAGTCCCTGCATACTTCTCGCTTGATCTGATGGACTGTGGGGGCTTGATTCTCACCTCAGACCTCATTGCTTGTTCTTCTCATTGACCGTGGTAACTGCTGATCCCTGCAGCAAGTCACATTGTCCATAGATAGCTAGGGAGACTTTTCACAAGGTTCTCCACCAAAAGCAAAGGTGTCCCACTGGGACGATAGGCTGTAGCACAAATCCTAATTGATCTTAATAAACACCTGGGGCCAGATATGGGGTAAATGCTGAAAGATCACTGAAAGTTCACACAGGAACAAGCCACAGCCACACTCTTACCTTAGCTATTCTTCAGTGGAAAAGGCTAAGCTCCTGTCTCCTTACACCTTATATTACTCTCTGTGCCCAGCCATATCACTTCCTGTCTCAACTTTCCTAGTGCTGGGATTAAAAGCATGTGCCTCCTGAGTACTGGAAGAAAAGGCATTAGATCCCAAGTGCTGGGCTTAAAGGTGTGTGCTACACTGCCTGACCTCTATGGCTAACTAGTGGCTGCTTTTACCTTATAATCTTCCAGCAAGATTTATTTGTTAGAGCATACACAAAATGATACCACATTTCTCCCTTTTGTTTAAAAAGGTTATAACTAATATAAGAAAAACTATGTACAGTAAGTATGATGACTATACTAGGCAATGTGTATAAACAGCTGCAGCTATCGGCTGTGGCCAGGACACTGGTGCTGAGCTCTCTACAGTGACCCCCCTGAGAGTGTAGTATTAGGTTTCTGGCCCAGACTTTCTGGCCCACCTCAAGGTTTAGACTCACTCACAGTCCCACTGCCACTTAGCACCAAATAAACATACAGATGCTTATATTAATTTTATACTGATTTACCTAGGGCCCAGGCATAGAACTTGTGAACTCCTTCATCTTAACTCAACCCATGATTCTTATCTTGTTCAGCCATGTGGCTCAGTACCTTTTCTCAGCAGCATTTTAAGTTCTTTCCTCTCTGTCTCCTGGCATCGCTGCTCTGTTCTTCCTGTTCCCAAAGTTTTCTTAGTCGGGTAGCCCCACCCACACTTTCTGTCTGTCTTTGGCCAATCAGCATTTTTATTAAGGCAGTATGCAGAACAATTATTTGCAATGCAACAACATAATCCCACTACATGAGGGCATATTTCTGGGAAACTGGATAGACCTGTTTTGATCTTTTATGTGTTTGGTCTTATTTTTTATAAATATGTTTCATTAGTAATGCCTTTTATTAGTTAATAATCTGTATTTGACATTATTTGAGTCATTTGCTGTTACAGAAAGAGACAGAAGTGTTCGCATTTTTAATAAAATTAATATACAGAAATACATATTTCACTGGGAATAATGGTGCACACCTTTATTCCCAGCACTCAGGAGGCAGGGAAAAATGGATGAATCTCTGTGAGTTGCATGTCAGCCTGGTCTACATAGTGAAACCCTATCTAAAGAAATAAATATAAATAAAAAATATTTAAAATTTTTTTTGTGGTTCTCTCTAGAAAAGTTATGGAAATACCTTTCTCACCAGCAACCATTCTTCCTTAGCTCCTTGCTGGTTTTTTTTTTTTTTGGTCCATTTTTGCAATGCTGAGAGATGTGCCCAAACCATCCACTTACTTAGACAGGCTGGCTTTTGTTTATTCCTTGGCCTTATGCATATTGACTGGGTACTTCCAAGTCTCATGCTGAAAATGGGGGTACTACAGAAAATAGGCCTGGTGTCTTGCCCTCCAACCTGAAGTCAAATATTTTCATAAAACTGTGACAGCCCAGGGTATAAAGATGTGGATTGTGGGGAACCTCCTTAGTCATGAGGGACCTTCTGGGAGAAAGTGAAGTGAAAGCTGAGACTTAAAACCCTGTGTCAAATGGAATAGAGATGGAGTGAAGATCGCCAACCTCCCTGAGTTTACAGTGTTGGCCTGGAGAGATAGAGCTCTATCAGAATGATTTACACACAGCTAAAGCCCAGAGTACTGCAGTCCAGAAACCATAATTTGGTTCAGGACAAGTTGAAAGGGAAAATATAAAGATGTTCCATAGGGTCCTGCCCCTTACCCTGAGACTTGTTTCTCAGAGCCAGTACCCACAGGGAACCTAGTATACATATAATTGACTCTCACCAAATTGTGGATAAATGAATGGCTGGATATGTTAATGAATGAATGAGTTTGTGAAGGAATGAGTGAGTGAATTAATAAGTAAATGACTGGGTGAGTGACTTAGACTTTATCTCTGGAGGTGTCTCCTAGTGACCCCTGAGGTTTGAGTTTTTCCTGCTGTGTCTAGCACAAAAGGTGTGTATTTGTGGGACTCACTGTATTGGCACACAGGATCCATATCCTATTATCACATTGATCCCTGAATCTTCTGGACAGTTTAGTCAGCATCTTGTGCACCCAGAGGCTGGCTCTGGGGGCACAGAATGAAGGAAGCCACTGTCTGTTCAGCTTCATGCTGATCTCTCTAGCTCTGGTGGTCCCTCCTGTCCAGGAAAGGAGACCTGGGTTACCCTCCATGTTATTCACCCATCCTTCTGAGCAGACCACTTGAAGAAGTTGTCAGGCTTGAGCTCTGATTAACGACTATTGTAGCGCAGCAGCAGCCTCCTCAGATATTTTCAGTTCCCGGCCAAACATGACAATTTGCTAGAAGCCAATTTGTTTTAAATAAGCAAACTGCAAGTTTCAATTAATGAAAGACCGTTTCAGCGGGTATGAGTACACATCCGCATAGGCAGACAAAAGCTGCACCTGTGGTTGTGTGTATTCACTGGTGTTTTATACAACCTCATGTCAGAACTATGAGGGAAGCTGCTCCATTAAGAGCAGACTTGAGTGATTATAGGGGATCTAAGGAAGCTCCAAGAGACAAGCAAATTCCATCTACATTGCTCTGCTCCACAAAGAAGAGTGGGCAGGGCTGGGCCAGTACCCACCTACTGGCTCCTGATGGTGAAGAATTGGAGGCTGCTTGGTCCTCAGGTTATGCTGATGTGGGTGGGTGCCATCCAAGCTGGACACTTGGGGCTCTGGCACAAACTAAAACTGTCTCCAACTCCAGACAACCCAGCAGGCAGCCTTAGTTCCTGAACCTGTATTTCTCTTCTGAGTGTGGGTCACATAGCAATGGCGGGGGGTCAGAGGTAATCAATTTGGGATTTGGGATCCTGGGATAGGAATTATGCCAGTTCTGTGGACAAATCTCTCTTCCCAAGACTTCTTCATCCTTAGAACACTCCAGCTTTCAAGAACCAACCCCATGTCTACTTGTTCCTTCACACAGGAGACAGAGAGAGAGAGAGACAGAGAGAGACAGAGAGAGAGAGAGAGAGAAATGTGCACACTTGCCCCAGCATTTACAGCAGTAACCATGAGCAAATCCTAGTTTGGCTGGGCTTAGAGTTGACAGTACCACTTTCAAAACCTTTAAAAAAAAAAAAAAACAAGGAGGGGGAGGGGGAATTAGGTCTGGAAATGAGAACACTCACCTGTAAGCAGAAAGTAGGTCAGGTTCCGCAATCACAATTCTGAGAGTCCAGCTCTGTCTCTGAAGAGCTCTGTGGTCTTTTCATTATAGATGTAATTCTCAACTGTAGCCTGGCTTTCTCTCCCCAACTAGAACATTCTGTGATGTCCAGCTTGACATGACCTGGGTCTAGCCAGGCAAAAGAGCTGGACACTTCAGCTCATTAGTGTCCCTATAGATTCTGATCCTTCTGTGCCTGAAAGAGGATCCCATGGAAGAGATTTTCCTCATCTGACGCAGAGTACAACACCCTGATGGAAGCACTTCCCCTTCCTTCTCTTCCTCTTCCTCCTTCTCTTCCTCTTCCTCCTTCTCTTCCTCTTCCTACTCTATCTTCTCTATTCCCTCTGCCCTCCCCCACCTCTTCTGAATGTGAGTAGCCTCTAGATGTGAGTTCAAGGTGACCAGTTAGAAATACAGGACACATAAACCAGTTTAAGTGACACTGAGGATAATGATATTCCCACAAAGTTCAGGATGTAACAAATTTTACAGGAAAAATGGTCTGGATCCCTCTATGACTCAACACTAGAAGAAAAAGTGTACCAAGACCCTGGACAGATGGAGATATAAGAGAAAGTGCAGCCAGAGGCAGAACAGACAATCCTGTATCTTGATTCAGACAAATTAAATATAGATGCATTTCTGAGAGCGTCTGGAATCTTGACTGTTCGATAAATATTTGATGCTGTAGGGAAGTGTATTAGTTACTTTTCTGCTTTTTGTGATAAAATCTTAAGACCAAAAGTCAATGTAGGAAAGAAAGATTTTATTTTGGTTTATGGTTACAGAGGCCTAGAGTCCACTGGGACCGAGAAGTCATACAATAGACAGGAAGCATGGTGTGAGGCATGAAGCTGGTCACATTGTCATCCACACACACAGCAGCAGAGAGAGAGAGAGAGAGAGAGAGAGAGAGAGAGAGAGAGAGAGAGAGAGAACAGAGAGTGGGATACGGCTTGAGAACCTCAATGCCCCTAGTACTCCCTTCCCCAAGCCTCTACCCTCTAAAATGTCCCATAACCCTCCCAAACAGCCTGCCCCCTGGGCACCAAGTGTCCAATCCATGCCCCACATCCTAAAGCTACTTGCCCCTGTACACATGCGGTTGTATGCTAAGCTGAATTACTTAGTCCAATCTCAGAAGGGTCTAGTCTTTCAGTACCACACTGACCAAAGGTGTCTAGAATCCCTTTGTATAATAAATACAATCACTTAATTGTAATACGCAACTGTAAAATAAAAATGCAAATTGTGTGCTTCTGGCATATAATGGCACAGAACAGACACTATCATTCTAATCTGGAGGAATGTTTTTACAGAAATAAGCTGATGTTATTAGCTCTATGGACTGAAGGATTTTAGTGGGAAAGTGAACGGTGTGGTGTTTATCTGGGGTCTCCTGTGGGTGGAGGGGTGAAGTGAGGAAAAATGTGTCCCCATGCTCCTGTTTAATGAAGATGGGAGGTTTGCTTCTTGCTCATTGTTCATAGCAAATCTGAAAACAATGAGGAGGCTGCAGTGCCTGTGGCCTCCAGCCAGAGGCTGAGATGGAGCTCACAGAGACGACATGTGACAGAGAGCAGGGCTGATGGACAAGGGAAGGGTCAGGACACGGGCACATCCACTCCTGTGACCAGGGCTGGTGCCTGCAGGCTCTGTCTTGGGATGACATATACACAGCATAAATGCATCTCACAAGTGCTTGCTCAGGAGTGAGATGAAGAGCAGTCACAGTGGGTAAGAATGAGCCCACGGACGGTGCAATCAATCTTCCTCTGTCCCTCCGGCCAGCTCCCAAATAAACACATGGATACTTATTATTAATTATGAAAGCTAAAACAATAGCTCTGGCTTGTTTCTAGCTTCTATAATGTAATTTAACCTGTTTTATTAATCTATGTGCTGTCCCAAGGCTCAACTCTGTACTGTCCATCCTGCTTTCCTGCTCCCTCTATATTTCTTCACAACTCCGCCCCTTTTCTTTACAGAGTCCTCCCTGCTCTAAAAACCCTGCCTAGCTACTGGCTGTTCAGATTTTTATTAAACTACAATACTTTTTACTTTTAATATTATTGGTACATGTTGATATTATTTATTTTCTCAGTATACTATATCACACTGTGAATAAATCTCTCGTTCTTTTTTTAAGATTTTTTTCTTTTTTATTATGAATAAAGTCATATTTTTATCTCCCATTCTTATACGTATCTATTTTTCTGAAATCATTCTTTTCTGCTTCAAGAGTGCTTTTGTAAATGTTCTTATACTTGTTTTTATGATGATGTATCCAAAACAAATCCAAGAGGTTGAATTGTGCACACATTTCCAAAGCTACAAAATGTTACAAACTTGCAAGAGGCCATAATAGTTATAATGTGTGGGGAATCTTAGTACCTGGCATCTTCCCAAAGCATGTATAGTGGATAAACCATGCCCCGAGATGCAACATCCTTATTCCTGCTCTGGGTGTTCATTAAGTGTGTGTGTGTGTGTGTGTTTGTACATATGTTTAGAGTCTAGAAGCTAAAATAAGATGTCTTACTCAATCTCTTCTACATGTCATTTCAGGTAGGTTATCTTGATGAAGCTCAAGAGCCTTCCTATGTGAGCCTGGGTATCTTTATGTTTTGCCTTCCAGTATCAAGCATATGATGCTGCACTCATATTTTTTCCCCAGCTTCTCTGGGAACTCTGCTGAACAGAACTTGGAAGCTGAGATTCTATAAAGGATTATTATACGATATTTTGTGTTCTGACAAATAAAATTTGCCTAGAGGTCAGAGGGCAGAGCTAGCTACTAGTTAACCATAGAGGACAGACAGTGGTGGTGGCTCACACCTTTAATCCCAGCACTTAGGAGGAGGAAACAGAAAGATTAGGATTTCAAAACCACCCTGGGCTACACTAGACTGAACAAGTCTAAAGGAAAAATAGAGCCAGGTGGTGGTAGTTCATACCTTTAATCCCAGAACTTGGAATCTCATGCCTTGGATTTCAGCACTTGGAAGGTGGAGGAAGGCAGGAATTTAAGACTGGTAGGGACAAGATCTCAGCCTCCCAGTTCAGTCTGAGGATTCCTAAAGACAGGATCTTGCCCATTCGGTCTGAGATTTCATAGAGGTAAGAAGTCTCTGGTGGCTGCTGCTCTGCTTCTCTGATCTTTCAGCTTTCACCCTAATATGTGACTCATGGCATTTATTGTTAAGACTAATGAGGATGATGACTCAAGAGTCTTAAATGGGGTGATCAGACGCTACTCTCCAAGTGAGTCTCCTCTTGGATCACGATGATAAAGGCTGGAGATTGGGTGTCAGGTAGGGAATGAGGGAGGCCAGGAGATCCTTAGAGATGCTGGGCTGTTGGACCTAAAAATGGAGGCTTTACCTCTGGTACCAGGCAATGTAAGGAATGTGGGTCTAACAGACAAAGAATCTAGGAGACATTTCTGAGATACTATAACTCTATCCCAAGGAGACTAATGGCCACTTTCTGAATCCCAGGACTTCAATCCATAAATCTGCACGTCAATGATGGACTGATGGCAGTTTGTACCTGCAGCTAGTTGGGGCCTTTCCTCTTGTGTCCGGCCTGACTTTGCTTTCACTTGTGTTTTTTTCCTTTCATTTCCAAGTCAAGAGCTTTGCTGTTTTTTTCTTTTATATTCCTGTGGAAGTGTTTCTAGATTTTTCCTTTCCCACTGTCATTTAGAACATCATTTTTCTAGTTCTAACATACTGGATATCAAATTTTGCCCCTGGTGCCATTGGAAACACTTCTCCCTGACCCATGGAACTGCCTTTGCCAATTCAGGCATTCTACATTTTCCTGGATTCAAATTTTTATTAATCTATTTCTTGATGAATTCTTCACTATCACAGAAATAAAGATATGATCTTAGAATTTCCTTAAACCAGTTGCCTCTCACATCCAGGCCACTAGTCCATCTGAAATATATTTTTGCATATGTGTTATAGGAAGACATAAAATTATCTATTTCCACATGTCTGGCTAATTGTCTCCACACTGGATTTTAAACAGCCTGTCCCTCACATACGAGTGAAATGCCACTTCATTTATACGTGAATCTCCCACAGTTATTATGAGTTCCCCAGTGATTAATTCCACACTCGGATTTCTCACAACTGTCAGATCCATCCTTAGCCCTTTTTGCTGTTAGAGGACTCTGTGAGTCAGCTGCCAAGCTCTGTTAACTTCTCAGACTTTGTTTGAGATTACATTAAGTCAATGCAGTGGACATCCATCTTCTTAGTATCCTTCTCTTTTCCTCCTTCTCTGTCAGTTCTTACTCATGTCTATGTCCTGCTCTCTGAGCCTGTGAGTTCCCAGACTCAGATTCCATGGGGAATCAGCAGGACTATGATTCTGAGATGCTGGCATGCTTGCAACCACTCCATGGGCTCCTTAAACACTCATCCCGGGGCTGCATCCTGCCTTGTCAACAGCGTCAGTCTGAAGCTGGGTCCAAGGATCTTCACTTCCAACAGATGATGCTGATGGGCCTGTACCATGATTTGAAAGATATTTCTTGAATTTTTATACAGTTGCTTGTCCAAATACCTTACATATGCTGATACAGTTCAGATGTTTATGCTCATCTTAGACTCTACTCACTGCTTCCAGCTCCAGAATCTCATAACCAGTTAACAACACAATCATTCTAATCTTCCCTGAAACTTCAAGATGCCAAAGCAAATGCCTTCTCTCCACTATTCTACTTCAGTATGGTTCTTCCACCTCCTCTCCATTTCAGAGACCAAAATCTCCTTCCATTGATGCTGGAACAAACTGAAAGTTACCACATTCTTCTTTCTTTCTGTTTCACAATTAGCCAGATTGTGGGATACAAAAAAGCAGCCACTGGAATAGACAGAAGCTATGTGGCTGGAGTCACTGTCCAGCTGTGTAGGGTTTTTTTTTTGTTATTTTGTTTTTTCAGAGTTAGCCTCCAACCAGCTCTGCCTTTTAAGCAGTTTCTTCTACATGTGTTTTTTCTCTAAGATCTCCTGAGTGAGTTTTTCAGACAAGAAATTCCTTCACCCAGAGGGTTGTGGCTTTCCCAGAATCACCTCCTCTAGCTGCTGCCACACTAGGTAGCTGCCTCACTTCACCCTCATCTGAACTGTCAAGGTCAGCAGATTTGGTGAGTCATGGGATTTTTTAAGAAGGGGAGCTACTTTAACAGACAGAAAGGGTGAGTTATTAATTTCACAATAAAAATAGAAAACAGTATTACAATGGAAGGAATTTGGTCTCTGTTTGAAAATACAACACACAGTGTAAGAACAGAATAATTGGATGAGATAATAATTAATGTAGGTGGGATTTGTGCAATAACATTTATAAATATTATTTGTTTGATCATTTTTGTTTTATCATTTTAAAAAAAATGGTTAATATGAACACCAAGAAGACAGTTTTAGAAAAACCTGTTAAAAACAGACCATAGAGATATTCAGACCCAGACAAAGGAATTTATAGGAGGACCAATCTCAACACTGCACTGTAAGTTCACAGAGAAACAGCCTAAGACTTTCAGACAGCCAACCTTAACTTATCCAGTAACCATACAGGAACTGCCAAATGATAGAAATAAGTGTCCCAGATAATGTTAGAACTGAATGGATTCCTGTTCAAATATTAGATTTAAAGACATTCAAGGAAGCAATAGTGTCATATGGCATACATTCTCTATTTGCTAAGCAGATATTAAACTTGTGTCAACTTAGAATTTTCCCTAAAGACTGGACAGATATGGTTACAGTGGTTTTGGAGGCTGGTCCCCAGTTATAGTGGAGGACCTGGTAGAAGGATGGAGCTAAGACCATTGATTAACTCATTAGGGCTAGAGGTATTGAAATCTTCCAAGACAAACTCCTTGGGGTGGGAAATTATGCTAATGTAGAAAGGTAATCTTTACATCATGATCACATCCTGGCTTTATGCTGAATGGCAGCCTTGAGTGCTTGGGTAGAATTGAAGAAGTAGGAAAGAAAATTGAATGCTTTACCAAGGTCCCAAATGCTTTTCCAAGGCCCCAAAGAAACCTTTATTGATTTTTTTACAAAGATTGACTTTAGCGATAAATAGAAAGGTACCAAATTCAGAAGCTAGACAAATAATAATTGAATCTCTGGCTTTTAAAAAATACTAATGCACAATGCAAAAGGATACTTAGGTAGTTAAAGGCAAAATCAGCACATTGGAGAAATAGATGCACTACACAATTGATATGGAATCAACTATGGTGATGCTTGAATAGAAGTTATCTCTAGAGATTTAAAGAAAAATAAAAATATCAAATATTACAACTGTGAAAAACAGGGTTGTCTGAAAGAGGGACTGTAAAGAAGGCATTACCAGAAGCAATGTCTTTTCTGAGTATAACACCCACAAGACATCCCTCCCTTTGGAATTATACTGAAGGTGTAGCAAGGGCAGGCATTGGACAAAGGAATGAAGGTCAACAAGGGACAGACAAGGTCTTTGCAAAAGACCCTCAGGGGCCTGTCTGTATCAAATTCAGTTCAGTCTTATCCTGTCTTTATGGAAAAAACAGCATCCCAGAGGAATTAAAAAACATAATGCCTATTGTAAAAATAACTAAAACTTCTAGATGATAGAAAAGTTATAGAAGAGAGAACAAAAAGTCAGGAGAAATCATGAATTAAAATTGATAAATGTTAGATTTGGAACTTCCCCAAGGTTAGGGTTAGGGGAATGGTTTGGTTTTTATCTTTATAAAAAAAATGGGAATACCTATCTTCAAGAATCAAAAGACCTTGAACATCTAGACATCTAAGGCAGAAGATAAGTTTATCCAGAAAAATGAACATGCAAAGAAATCAGTCATATTGGTGCCAATACACTGTATAGGGTGAAATCTCACTGCCTAACCCCTGTATCTCTTTAATTCTAAGAAAATTTGAAATCCCAACTCAATTATAAATTAAAGCTGGCTTTGGAGTTGAAGTGTGTCTCTCTCCTTCTCCATACTCAAGCATGCTTGTGAAAGTAAAATGCAAAATTTCTGTATCATATCAGAAGATATGCCACTTGATATGGGACAGAAAAAAATTTAAGTGATTATTCTATTATTAATAATCTCATGATCTTTTGGGTTTATTTTGACTATTTAAAATTTTTATTGATATATAACTTTTATGTCAAAATTTATAAGACAAATATATAGTTTTAACTTACTTTCATGATATTAAAGGCCATATAAAGTACTAATTAACTATTAATAAAAGGCTTCATCAAGCTTTCTGTACATTGTTTCATGTTTCAATCTCTATCAGTTTTATGCATTGAACCATGATGATGCCTAACTACAAACTTTGAAGTCTCCAAAAGAAAGATGGGATCCCACAAGATAATTTCACATGGACTATGACAATGCCACTAGGCTAACAATTATTAGCCAGAGATGTTTGGACTGCAATCTTCTCAGGACAATTTCCAGGTGGCTAGCTGAGATGAGCTGGGTATTTGAAGACTTCTCTTGGGTTGGAAACTTCTGACTACAAATGGCACTCCAATATGGTGTCTGTATACTACATAAAGCCTTTAAAAAGCTTTAAAAAGGTTCTGCAACACAGAAACAGACAAAACAGCTTCCTACTTATGTCTCTCAAGTGGACCATGGTTTAGACTGGCATGCAGGCTTGAGCTATAGCATGGCAGGTTTGCTTCAGGTTCAGGTTCAGGTTCAGCTTAAACATGGCAGGTTCCTGCAGTCTCACAGAAGACTTGCTACAACTCAAGCTGCATAGAACTGATTTAAGGTTTCTGTTCAGATAAACAAAAAGAAAACAGATTCAAACATGGCTTCTTGGTAGCAGCATTTTCTCAAGAGGGCTCTATTTGCCAGTGGTGAGCAGAGGCATGTTTCCTTTAAGAGAGTATTCCTGACTCAGTGTTAGTGGCAAAAACATTTGGCTCTTTTAAGAGGCCTTGATACCAAACATTTTAATGGAGTTCATGAGCTCCAAGTGTTGGTGTTCTACTTGGTGGCAATGTGGACCCTAAAATTCTCCAAACTTGGGGTGGTAAATATGGCTCCTGCCAGTACTTTTTCCATGAAGCTAAACTTTCACAAACCAAGGATCTGGGTAGAGCCAGCTGCCATTGCCAAGACATTGATCCTAGTCACACTACTTAGCACAGTAAAGGTTCCTGTGGCCAGAAAAAGATAGAGGTATATAGTAAAGATAGATTCAGACAAAAACAAAAAACTATATGGTTTATAATATGTTTAAAACATATTCATAGGATCATAGACAGATGAACATCTGTCTGGACAACACAACCTGTGTCCAGAGGGAGTGAGAGGCTGGAGGATCCTTCCCCAGCAATCCTAGGGGACACATAGCTGACATCTGGGCCCCACCTTCAAGGTAAGTTGCATCATCATAGAGGGACATCTTTCCAGATATCAAGACCTATTCCAGAGACCAGTGAGAGATGTCTCTCCAAACTGCTCAATCCAGAGCACAGATCGAGTTGAGAGATGGGAGTCTGTCTGGACCATGTGACTCTGTGGCCTGACCAGAGTAAGAGAACTTATACTCTCCATGTTCAAAGCAGACAAAAGACACAAAAACCCTGTAACCACAACAGACTAGGATCTGACTAAGACCTGAATAAGAGTGAACCAAGGAAGCAATGGGCAGACACCACTGCAAGAATACATATAACAATATAAAGAACAACAAGGCACCACCAGAAGAAGCAGTGGCTCTACAACACTAAGACCTGAACAGAGCAATGAAGAGGAAACAGAAGGAAACAACACTAAAAACACTTTTATGAAGATTATAGAAGCCTCAAAAAAGGATATAAAAATTCCCTTAAAGAAAGAGAAGAAAATACAAATAAAAAATTGGAAGAGATGAACAAATCCTTGAAAGAAAGCCAATACATGAAAGAAATATTCCAGAAACTAAAAATTGAAATAGAAACAATTAAGAAGGCACAAAAGAAGAAAAAGGAGGAAACAGAAACTCTGAAGAAATGATATGGAACTATAGATACAAATATAACCAATAGAATCCAAGTGATGAAAGAAAGAATCTCAGGAATGGAAGACTCAACAGTGGAAATAGATAAAACACTTAGAGAAAGCACTAAAACCAAAACAAGCCATAACATAAAACATTCAGGAAATCTGGGACACCATGAAAAGGCCAAACCTAATACCAACAGGAATAGAAGAAAAATACCAGCTCAAAGGTACAGATAATATATTCAATGAAATCATAGAAGAAAACTTTCCCAACCTAAAGAAAAAAATGCCTATAAAGATACAAGAAGCTTACAGAACATCAAATAGATAAGACCTCCCAAAAGTCTGCTTGCCACATAATAATAAGTCACAAAACATACAGAGCAAAGAAAAGATATTAAGAGCTACAAAGGAAAAGGGCCAACTTACCTATAAATGCAGACTCATCAGAATAACATCAGACTATTCAATGGAAACAATGAAAGCAAGAAGGTCCTGGTCAGAAGTTATGAAGACCACTAAATGAGCATGGCTGTCAACCTAGACTACTATACCCAGCAAAACTAGCAATGACCATAGATGGAGTAAACAAGCTATTTCATGACAAAGACAGATTGAAACAATACCTATCCACAAATCCAGCACTACAGAGAGCATTAGAGGGAAAACTCCAACCTACAGATACCAAACACACCCATGAAACCACAAACAATCAATAATCTCACAGAAGAAAAGCCTCCCCAAAACAAAATACATACAAGCTACCACCAAAAATAACAGGGAATGACAATCAGTGGTCATTAATATCCCTTAATATCAATCGACTCAATTCATCTATAAAAAGACACACCCTAACACGATGGACACAAAAACAAAAGTCAACCTTCTGCTATATACAAGAAACACATCTCAACTTCAAAGACAGACACAGGCTCAGAGTAAAAGGTTAGAAAAAGATTTACCAATCCAATGACCCCAAGAAACAAGCTGATGTTGCCATCTCAATATTTAACAAAGTAGATTTCAAGCTAAAATCAATCAAAGAAGACCAGGAGGGACATTACTTATTCATCTCAGGAAAAATTGATCAAGATGAGATTTCAATCCTGAGTATTTATGCCCCTAATATAAGGGCACCTATCTATGTAAAAGAAACACCACTAAAGCTTAAACCCCATATCAAATGTCACACTCTAATAGAGGGAGACTTCAATACCCCACTTGCACCCTTAGATAGGTCAACCAGACAGAAACTCAACAGAGACATAGAGGTCTAACAGATATTATGATGTAAATGGACTTAACATTTATAGAAGCTTCCATCCAAACACAAAAGAATATACATATTTCTTAGCACCCCATGGAACTTTTTTTAAAATTGACCACATACTTGGTCATAAAGCAAATATCAATAGATACAAAAAATGGGTATAACCCCTTGTATCATATCAGACCACCATGGCCTAAAGTTATAATTCAACAACATCAAAAATCACAGGAAGCCTACAAACTCATGAACACTGAACATCTTAATATTGAAGTACTGCTGGGTCAGAGAAGAAGTTAAGAAAGAAATCAAAGAATTCCTAGAATTAATGAAAATGAATCCACATGTCCAAACTCATGGAACACAATGAAAGCAGTCTTAAGAGGATGCATAGCACTAGATGCCTATATGAAAAACCAAGAGAAATCTCACATAAGAGACCACACAATTCAGCTAAAGGCTTTAGAAAAATTAGAAGCAGACTCACCTACAAGGAGTAGACGGCAGGAAACAATCAAACTTGGGGCTGAAATAAGTACAATAAATATAAAGAGAGCAATACAAAGAACCAATGAATCAAAGAGTTGATTCTCTGAAAAAGTCAACAAGATAAACAAACCTTTATCCAAACTAACCAAAAAGCAGAGAAAGAGTACTCAAATTAACAGAATCAGAAATGAAAAAGGAGACATAACAACACCCAGGAAATTCAGAGATATTATTAGGTCATACTTTGAAAATCTATACTCTACCTAAATGGAAAACCTAAAAGAAATGGACAGCTTCCTGGACAAGCATCAATTACCAAATTTAAATCAAGAACAGATTAAAGACCTAAACAGACCTATAACACCAAAGGAAACTGAAGCTGTTATTAAAAGTCTCCCAAATAAAAAAAGCCCAGGACCTGATGGTTTCACTGTAGAATTCTACCAGACATTCAAAGAAGAACTAATACCAATACTCAACAAATGTTCTATACAATAGAAACTGATGAAACACTGCCAAACTCCTTTTATGAGGCCATAATTACCCTGATGTTCAAGTCACTCAAGATGTAACTACTAAAGTGAATTGCAGACCAATATCCCTCATGAACATTGATGCGAAAATACTCAACAAAATTCTGGCAAACTGATTACAACAACATATAAAAAAGTCATACACCACGATCAAGTAGGCTTCATCCCAGAAGTGCAGGAAAGGTTCAACATACAAAAAACAGTGAATGTCATTCATCATATGAACAATTTGAAGGAAAAAATCCACATCATCATCTCATTAGATATTGAAAAAGCCTTCGACAAAGTCCAACCCCCTTTATGATAAAAGCCCTGGAGTGATCAGGAATACAGAGAAAATATCTAAATATAATAAAGGTGATATACAAGAAGCCGATGGCAAACATCTAACTAAATGGAGAGGAACTCAAAGCAATCCCAGTAAAATCAGGAACTAGACAAGGATGTCCCCTCCTTATCTATTCAATAGAGTTCTCAAATTTTAGCCAAAGCAATAAGAGAACAAAAGGAGATTAAGGTGATACAAATTGGAAAAGAAAAAGTGAAAATTTCCATATTTGCAAATGATATGCTTGCATATATAAGTGATCCACAAAATTCTACCAGGGGACTTCTACAGCTGATAAACACCTTCAGCAATGTAGTGGGATACAAGATTTTTTAAAAAAATTAGTAGCACTCCTATACACTAAAGATAAACAGGCTGAAAAAGAAATAAAGGAAACATCACCCTTTACAATAGCTGCAAATAGTATTAAATACCTCAGGTTAACTGCAACCAAAGAAGTAACAGATCTGTTTGACAAAAACTTTAAATCACTGAAGAAAGAAATTGAAGAGGATATCAGAAAATGGAAAGATCTCCCATGCTCCTGGATAGGTAGGATCAACATAGCAAGAATGGTCATCTGTGGATATATATTAAGCATTTAATAAAACCTGAATATTGGGGAGAGAGAACCCAGTCAAATCCTAGGCAGACAGCTCAGGAAATTCTTAAACCTTGAATACAAAGATGAACAGCTGAGTCAGTCACACACTCCTTTAATCGCAGCACATGGAAAGCCAGGGAGTAGTGACCTCCACTCTTGATCCCACAACTCCAGAAACAGAACTTCTGTTTCTGTGAGTTCAAGACTACACGACTTTAATCCTAATCTGAATGGGATAGGGTGGATAAGGGCTGTAGAAACCCAGAGAGGACAAAAGCGACTGGGAGAAGTGACTAGGAGCGAGGCTGAGGAAGTTGCAAGACAGCTGGGTGAGAATTGACTGTGGTGCTTCTTCTCTCTGATATTTCAGCCTTCCCCCAATATTTGGCTCTGAGTCTCTTTTGTGACACTACAGCAATCTTACAAAAGCAATCTACAGATTCAATGCAATTTCCATCAATATCCAAACACATTTTTTTTTTACAGACCTTCAAAGAACAATACTCAATTTCATCTGAAATAACAGGAAAGGCAGGATTGTCAAATCAATTTAGCTCAACAAAAAAAAAAAAAAAAAAAAAAAAAAAAAAAAAAAAAAAAAAAAAAAAAAAGAACCTTAGGAGGCGTCACCATACCCGACTTCAAGTTATACTATAGAGCTTCAGTAATAAAAACAGACTGGTAATGGCATAAAAACAGACTTGTGGATCAAGGGAATCAAATTAAAGACCTGACATTAACCCACACACCTATGAACACCTGATTTTTGACAAAGAGGTCAAAAATATTTATTGGAAAAAAATAGTACTTTCAACAAATGGTGTTTGCATAACAGGATAGCAGTGTGGAGAAAAATGCAAATATATCCAAGCCTGTCACCCTGCACAAAATTCAAATTCAAGTGGATCGAAGACCTCAACATAAAACCAGGTACACTGAACTGGATAGAAAAGAAAGTGAGAAATATCCTTCAATGCATTGGCACAGGTGACCACTTCCTAAATATAACACCAGTAGCACAGACACTAAGAACAACAATCAATAGGTAGGACCTCCTGAAACTAAGAAGCTTCTGTAAAGCCAAGGACACAGTAAATAGGACAAACGACAACCTACAGAATGGGAAAAGATCTTCAACAACCCTACAAGTAACAGAAGATTGGTCTCTAAAATATATAGAGAATTCAAGAAACTAGAGCCCAAAGCCCTAAATAACTCAATTAAAAATGGGGTTCAGAGTTAAAAAGGGATTTCTCAGCAGAAGAATTACAAATAGCTGAAGATACTTGAAAAAATGGTCAACATTTTTAGCCATCAGAGAAATGCAAATCAAAACAACTTTGAGATATCACCTTACACATGTCAGAATGGCTAAGATTAAAAACATAGACGATAGTCTATGCTGGAGAGGATATGGAGCAAGGGGAACATTCCTCCATTGTTGGTGAGAGTGTAAACTTGTCCAGCCCCTCTGGAATGCAGTATGGCGGTTTCTCAGAAAACTGGGAATTGATCTCCCGTGGATCCAGCAATACCACTTCTGGGCATATACCCTAAAGATGCATAATCACACCTCAAAAGCATTAGCTTAGCTATGTTCACAGCAGCATTATTCATAATAGCAAGAACCTGGAAACAACCCAGATGCCCCTCAACTGAAGAATGGATTAACAAATTGTGGTACATCTACACAATTGAGTACTACACAGCACTAAGAAAAATTTATCATACTAAAATTTTTAGACAAATGGATGGATTTGGAGAATATCCTCCTGAGTGAGCTATCACAAACTCAGAAGGATAAGCAGGGCATGTACTCACTCATTAGAGGACCTTAAGCAAAAGCATTCTTATGTCATTGAAAGAGGGGAAGTCTTTAGCATGAGTGTCTTGGATCTTCAACTTTCCTTACAATGCTACTACTTGGAACCAGTATCCATGTGCATTTGGTCTCCTAAAATTCCACTCAATTTGCTACTGTGTCATCCACTTCTAAGAATTAAATACAATGAATAAATGAGAAAAAGAAAAGTTAAGTGACAGAAACTTTAAAAAGGCACAGAATTCTGGCCCAAACTCCATTCCAGTCAAAGAAAATGTGGAGGGATTATATAAGCAAAGGGGTCAAGATCATGATAGGGAAACCCACAGAGACAGTTGAGCTACTGGGAGCTCATTGGCTCTGGACTGACAGTTGTAAACCTGGATGGAACTAAACCGGGAACTCTGAATGGGGAAGACAGTGTGGGGCTTGGGCAGATTGTGGGACTTCTAGTAGTAGGACCAGGGTTTATCTCTGGTGGATGAACTGGCTTTTTGGAGCCCATTCCCTATAGAGGGATATCTTGCTTAGCCTTCATATGGTGGATGGGTTTAGTTCTGCCTCAACCTGATATGCAGACTATGTTGACTCCCTGTGGGAGTCCTTACACTTTCTGAGAAGTAGATGAGGGGTAGGGTGGGAAGAAGCTTGGGGCTAGTAGGAGGAGGGGAGGGAAGGGGAACTGTGGTTGGTATGTAAATTTAAAAATATCTTTTAAATAAATAAAGCAATATTAAAAAATAAAGAAATATATATATATATATATACATAGGTTTGGGAGAGAAAATAAAAATAAAAAGGATGAAGTCCTTTAAAAAATGGAGTAATAAAAACCAATGTGAGAAGAGGAAAGACAGAGAGAAGTCGATGCGAGCCAGATGCAGCAGAAGCAAGATGAGAATGTTGTACTGAGCAAAGCTACTAAGCCACGTGGCTAAACATAGTTAAGAGTTAAGGGTTAATGTAGTTTAAATGTAAGAGCTAGATAGTAGTATGCTTGAGCTACTGGTCCAGCATTTACTATATTAAGCCTCTGGGTCAATTATTTGGGACAAAGGCTGCCAAGATATATTAGAATTTCTGGTGCCAACAACTTCTGGCTACAACACATTGTCCCCAGAATCAGCTTCTTGTCACCACCTGCACTGTGAACAACTTGAATGATGGTCACTTGGCTAATATCAGCCACCGTCCCATTGTGTTCCAGGACTAAAACCACTGCTCCCTTTGGGTTTCTTTGTGCTGAGTCATTTATTATTTAAGTCAGTGTCTCTCCCTTGAATCAAAGCTGCCTTCTTATATCAATGAGCAATCAGGAATCATCTGACCCACACCTACCTGCTTCTCCTGCTTAGAATTTGATACTCCAAACAAGCATGAGCAGACAAATGCTAAGAGTCCAGCCATTGTGAGATCAGCATACTGGGTGCACAACCTCATGAGGCATTGTCAATGCTTCTTCTTCTTCTTCTTCTTCTTCTTCTTCTTCTCCTCCTCCTCCTCCTCCTCCTCCTCCTCCTCCTCCTCCTTCTCCTCCTCCGTCGTCGTCATCTTCTTCTTCCTCTTCCTCTTCTTTTTCTGTGGTGTAACCTTTCCTGTGGAAGTAAACAAATATCTATTCACTCCAACTAGAATCAAAATAAACTTCCATAAAAGTCCAACTTGATGAACCAGTGATCTTATTGGGTTACTTTAGAAAGTATGTTTAAGGATATATAAGTTTTGAGCCTGTAGGAAGAAGTAAAATATAAGAATTTAGATGGTACTAAGTGGCTCAAGAGGTTTTATCTAAAGCCTGAGACCTGGCTACACTGTGATCAGGGCACAGCATTCTGAAAAACACGACCAGATCTCAGAAGAACACAGGCTAGCTTGTCCAGCCAGGCTCTTGGTAGCTAATGATAGGGAGTGAGGAGGGGTTCAACTAGGGGCAGCATGGAGAAACTGCCTGTTTTCAATAGGCTCTTTTTAACCTACAGGGTCTATTGTCTCTTTTTGCAAACACTGGGTGTCTGGGATCTAGGTCAGCTGCTTTACTTCTGCAGTCCTCAAAACAGTTCTCCTGGAGTTTCAGTTCAGTTTCAGGGCCTTGTCTTAGGGTCAGGGGTTCTTTAGTGGGGGTAACACAAAGGTCACTGCCTCTCTGAAAAGCCACACCCAGCATGGCTCTGGTTCATAAAGGCTGCATCCTGGAGCTCCCTGCAAAATTTACAGGCTGCTTTGCTGGTTGGAGAGTATCCATCCTCTCTACAGCAGGCATTAGCTGGGATAGGGGCCTCCTGGAACCTTCTTTACTTTCTGAGACTTGAGGGGCTTTCCTCTGGGACAAAG
Organism: Sigmodon hispidus; assembly: GCA_004025045.1. Lineage (NCBI taxonomy): Eukaryota > Metazoa > Chordata > Mammalia > Rodentia > Cricetidae > Sigmodon > Sigmodon hispidus. The sequence continues at coordinate 29,576 of PVIH01005948.1, read as the reverse complement.
TGTTTGAAAGGCGTTGTTACCATCTTCTTCCTAGAACGAGCCATGTTAATTCTCCCTCTATCCCAGCGTCTCGCCTCCTTCCAAACTTTACAATGAGTAATGGTATTAGAAGGAATGTCCTTTGAAATCTCTTCTAGTCCGTGGTTTCTACCATTCCTTCCTTTTCTCATATCATAAACATCATTAAGCAGTAATTATTTCTCACAGAGAGATCTGATCACTGATTTTGCTAAACATGTATTTGTTGAACTAATCAAAACATTGTCTTTTGTCCATGAACATGGTGGACTTAACCATATATTTTTACTTTTGATTTTTAATGATTTTTTTCTTTTTCAAAAGACATGTTTAACTTTTACATTTTTAATTTTTATTTACATTCATGATGCATACAAAATAATAGGCTTATCATGACATTCTCATACATTATGCATAATGTATTTTTAACATATTCATATCCCTGTTACCTTCACCTCACTTCATTTTTGCTGATCCCTCTGTCCTGCCAGAGTCCCCTTTCTACATTCTAGGTTTTGATTTTAGGATTTGGTTTTCTGCTCAGTTGATCCTCACTATTGTCTGGGGTTTGGATGTATGAATAACATTTTAAATACAACATAATCTAATTGTGTGCTCCTATGTTTAGGGACACAGTGGGTTTTAAGGTTCGGTGTCTGTGCTGTTGCATTTTGTGAAAGCCAGTTTTCTCAGTCTGTTATCACAGTGTAATTGCTAGATGGTCTGTGCGGTTATACTATCAGCAATTACATCCCTCTCTCCTAAACCTTCTTGGTTTTTGTTTTCTCTGCCTCTGTTCCTTCCTTCCTCATCTTGCTGTCCTGGTTATTGTAACCCTGAAAATACTGAACAATTTAATAATCATCAGACATGGTTTGTTTCAGAACTGAATGTGGGAATTGAAATCCATGATCCAAGATCAACCTGTCTCCATATCAGAATCACTGCTGGGGACACTAATGCCCAAACCCTGTCCACAAAGATACTACTTAATTTGGCTTGGGGGAGACTGGGGATTGGTATGGATTAAGATCTTTCTCGGTGACTTCATCATTTACAGCAGAATGAAGAACTCCAACCCTGGGTCCAGGGCTCAAACTGCCCATCAACTTCCTCCTTAATAGTGATGATTTCTTTCCTTTTTAGGTTAGTTAGTTAGTCTAATGAATGTGGATATTTTGCCTGCACATCTGTTCATATGTGATGCCTACAGAAGCCAGAAGATCCCAAAGAACTGGAGCTAGAGATTGTCTTGAGCAGTTGTGCTGGTGCTGAAAATTGAACCTGGTTTCTCTAGATGAGCAACCAGTGCTGTTCACCACTGAGTCATGATTCCAGTACTGATTTTTTTCCTGCAAGTTCAGCTAAACTTTTAAATGCACTCCTAGCTTGTATATAATATTTCTAAGTTTCATGTGAGAAGCTTATGAAGCTGTGTGTGCTAATAGGTGTTCCAGATGAAACATGTCTTTACAAACCCTTCCCAAACTCAGCCCAGGGTAAGTCCTCATTGGTGGCCATTGAGAACCTTCTGCTGCTCTTGGTAAGCTTGCAACAACAGTTCTCAAATGTCCCTATGCATGCAAACCATTCCAGACCATTTGAGCATCCTAGTGTCCAGGCCATAAACCACACACATCTCCCCACGATTCCTGTAGGGATGTATGCTAGTTATTTGTACTATACCAATGTTAAGAAAGCTTGAGTAAATGAAATCAAAGTGCTCAGAAGCAAACAGATTCACACAGGATCTCTAAGGCTAGCACTAAGAAAAACCACACTGCCTAAGCCTAGGGACAGAAAGCCATGGCTCCTGAGGCTTAGGATTCCCTGTTCTCTGAGCCAAACTCAGAAGAAACCAGAGTCAAACTGTATTGCTGAAACCAGGTACTTTGATTGCATCAGGGACATCCTTGATCATAATTTGATGGCTCCACCAAATGCCCAGAAAGCTGGGGCAGCCATGTGCAGTTAGACAGCACGGTGGTTCACGTGGCCATGCATATATCCAATGAACCCTTGCCCCCCATACAGCATAATCTGCTTTATTATTTTGTTTTCAATGACTTTGCCTCATATAAGAGCAGTTGAATTATTAATTTTCTAACTCCCCCTATCTTAAGCTTCTATACTCATTGCAGAAATACAAGGCTAATTCAATATCAAAGCAAATTAGAATTTTTCAAATATCTATAGCAAACAGAGAAAAAAAGGAGTCAGAAATGCTTTCTCGTTTTATATGGTGCTGTTGTTTGCGTGCTACTGGAACAGATGATGTCGTCTTTTGTGGATCTCACTGCCTGTTCACAGGGGTGAGATAAAAGATAAATGGCCTCATAAATAGAGAAACAGCCCCCCAGGCAACAGAGAAGTTCCTGCTTTGATATGCAAGACTTCATTCTGTAAGTAACCCTGCAAGCATGTATTCTCAGGGACTCACAACTGCAGATTGGTGCATGCCAAGGCAAACTCAATCATTCACTTTACCCTCTCATGGCCCCGGGGAAAGGTGTGGGAATTCACCCTCTGTGGAAGTTGAAATTCAGAGTCTAGAGGCTGGTGAGGCCTAGGGATGATTTTGCCCGTGCTGATCTACTCTGGAAGCAGTAGCTCTGAGGAGGGGAGAAAAGTAGTAAGTGCCCATCTGACCAGAGCCCAAACTCAGAGGGAGCCAAGACAGCCTGTATCCCAGGCTTCACTGTTGGTGAAATACTGAGGAATTCCTCCGTATTTCCCTGGATGCCTAGTGGAGCATGGACCATCCCTCCCACCTGGTCCAGTCGAAATGAGCATCTGGTAAGTGTGAATGAGAAAGGTTGGTGAGTTTAGCAAAATCAGCAGCAAAGTGTCAGAGCAGAAGCAGGAAAGCTGGAGCATTTGCACACCGATCAGCAGCCTTCCTTTCCTGACACAGGAAGGGAGACAGGTGACCTACAGAGTCTCAAAAGGCCCCAATTGCTGCTTCAGCGGCTCAGCACTGGATGATGTGGACAGCAGTGACCACATGTGGGGATCACTGTTCAGAAATCGGGGCATCTGTGATTACCTACAGGAGGCCCTCGTTAGATATGGCCCCAGCATGTCTTAGTGGAGAGGAGAGAAGGCTTTCAAGTGGCACAAGGCTTCATTCACTGGACACCTAAAACCTCATCAGTTCCCCCATAACGTCAGAGAGACATCTCCTTGTCAGGATGGCCACTCATAAATGTACTTGCTCCAGAAAGTCATCAGATAAACGCATTGTTTCGTCAAGCCAGGCTTAGGTAGATCTGTTTCTTTGTTCTGTGAAAGGTCAGGGGCAGTCGCCAGATTTCTTTCCACTGCCATCCCTGTTAGGAGCAATGTGCTTACTCAGAACAGTACTGAAGGCAGCTCTGAGAAGGTTTTGGTCAATGTAGCACTGTTCTTTACCTCCACAGCAAGCCCATTCTTGTCTGGGAATTAAGGAGGTAGATGAGGGTGCAGTGATTCCCTCTCAAAAAGAGCACAGCCTGAGTAGAAGGATAGAGAAGCCCGGAGGAATGTCAACTGTGCTTGTGTATTGGAGCAGCTTTGGAAAGGCTGGGAGGAGCAAGTGAGATGGCTACGCAGGAGAAGGTGCTCGTGGCCAATCCTCGGGATCCACGTGATGAAAGGAAACTCCTGTAAGTTCTCCTTTGACCTACACACAAGTCTAGACACACTGCACACATGTGCACTCATACAGATGCACACATGTACATACATGAATACATATAGTAATTTTAAAAAGAGGGTTATTGGCTAATCACATTTTCAAGGTGCTGGCTACAATAGCAACATTGTTTAGTTTTGTATTTTTCTTTCTCCAGAGCCCTCTGAGGGAACTTAGGTTTGAGGTCAGCTGCAAGGTAACTGGAGCCAGGGCTTGGGGACAGTCAATCTTGACACTTACTCTGCTTGCTGGGAATGGGGACCTGGTAGGGGATGGCAAGGAAAAGCAAGGGAATTGGCTGTGCCAGCGCTGCAGAGGTGGATTCTTCAGCTCTGTCAACCTCACTTGGTTTCACACCTCACCTATCACTAGGAGGTCCAAGGACATTTATGAAGATACACACATAATTAATGAGGATAACTCATTAATTTGCAGGCCAGGTAATCAATACACAGGTTAATCTACTCAGGCTTCTGAAGCACCATGGAGACCCCAGTTTGCTTTGTTGTTTGGTTTTGTTCCACTTCACTGGCATTTCTGTACTCATGGCTCTTAAGCTAACAGCCTTGGTCAAAGAGAAAGCGATAGATGAATGCATGTTTCCACCGACTCTACACTAAGAGCCTATCCACAGCTCATGGGATGGGGTTCTATAGGTAAATGACAAATATTTATTTATTCCAATTAATAATCAGTCTTTGTCCCTTTTTTCCAGGTCAATTTCATGTCTTTCTAACACAGAGAAGAAGACAAACTTGTGTCTTAAAAAAAATTAACTGTATCAACTAGAGGACAATAAAGCTCTTTGTGGCAGTGATGGTGGCGCTCCAAAAAGAAAGATAAATGAATAAATAATGCATCAAGTAGGCAGTAGGCAGTTACCCTCCTGTGTACCCCATGAAGTGTCTCTGCACACCCAGCAATTTTGCTCAGCCCGGAGTGCAGGTGACAAGGGATCAGACCAATGTAAGAGGATTAAGCCCTGCCAAGGGGGTGTGTGTGGCTCAATGGCCAGCATGAGGCCCTTCTCACCATAGGAGGTTCAGGTGGGCACTGCTTTCTGATCTATTCTCAGTTTTAAATATGTTCACTTTCCATGAGAAGCCAAGTACCCAGCGACTCCAGGAGGGGAGAGATCTCAGATGCAAGCAACAGACTCCCCCAGCTGTTGTAAGCAGATGTGGACTTATTAAAGACTCATAGGTCCTTGTCTAGTATTCCTAGGAAGGCTGTGGAATTGAGCGTGGAAGCCATAAGGTGGGGCACTGTCACCTGGGATTGAGTCAATCACAGTAGCAGCTGGATCCCCGTCCCGTGACTCAGCACCCCATATTCCTGGGACACCAGAGGTTATTACCACAGCCCCAAGTGATTAATCACAGATCACCCAGGCTTCTGCTGGCCTCTCCTCTTGCACTCTCTTCCACCTTCACATTTGGATATACCTTCAGCCCAACCTGAATTACGATGCTCACACCCAGGCTGAATGTGGCATCAACTACATGGGTGTATTTTCCCTTTCCAGCTGCCCTTCTGGAAAGAAGACTTGAAAGGGTTTGCAGTGGGCTTGGATGAGACAATAGCCAGTGTCTGCCTCAGCAACCAACTGAAGCACTAGACAAGTGCTGCTCTGCACTAGAACCCCAGTTCCAGGGTTAGAGCTGCCGGTTTAGCTAAGTGAGCAAGGATCCTATTCCTTCACCCAGTGTCTTGGGTCTGAGAAAAGAGGTACCCAGAAGCAAGTCTTGATAGAATACCTTTGCTCAGCCTTGTATCCTATACCAGCCCTGCCTTTTGCCCCAGAAACACAGCTGCCTCCTGCCCTCACAGCTGAGTCCTGTGCAGACATTTCCTGCTAGATCTAAGTAACATGCTCAGAAGTCATTTTATCAGAGAACAAATTTGCATAAAAATATTTCCACTTGTGAGTTCTTTAGGAGAAAATGTGTGCAGATATGAGGAAAGACTGGTCATAGTCACCTGCAAATAAGGGGGACAGTGAAATTAGAAGCTTCCAGAGTCTTCTAAGTCTGTCTGGGCACAGCTTTCATTCTTATTCATATCCCTGCAAGGTATCCCAGTGTTTGTAAAATACCTGTGCTGGATAAAAGTTTGATGGAAAATTTAATAGCAAATGATTCTATGGAAAAAGCCAACTGACTCCTCAGTTTCCTGGGCTTTGTTTTGTTTGTTTAATTTTTTCGTGTTTCACCAACTCATTTTTGGGAGGAGAGGATAGTCAGTCACTTAGGTTAGCATATAATAAAAGCACCCTCCTGTTGACTTATGGTCCTGGTCCCCCAAGACACAAACCCAGACTGGAAGCTTTTCTGAGCCCCATCCTCATCAGAGATGAAGAGAGAATATTGCTCTTAGTTTCCATGGTTACACCCGCACCCATCCTCTGAGTTGTGATGGTCTGCTTCTTCCTGACCACTTGTGAGTCCTGTCAGGACAGTTGAAATGTTCTCAGGGGTATAGGAGCAATTGCTACTGCCTCCTACAGCACACAGGGCACAGTAGATCCTAGGGTCCATTTGCGACACACAACCTGTGCCATGTCCAAGGCCAAGTCTGGGCCACCGAGGTAAGTGGGTAGCCCAGAATTTTCCACAAGAGGTGAGTCGGGTGTCAGGTCCCCACATCTCACCACAAACATGGCTTTCTGCAATCCGCAGAGCAGGACAGCAGCGAGTCTCCCATCCTCAGGATCCCTCTCGGTCTCTTCTGTTTTCTGGTCTCCTGTTCTACTCACATCCCAGTTCTGTTCCCTGTAAACAGTGAGCCCCAGGTCTAGCAGACACATATCTTGCTCGGCTTGAGTCTTTTCATTGATTCATTCATCAGCAGACTCTGGGAGGTTATTTTTCTTATGCCGAGTGCTGGGGACAGGCAGGATTTCAGTATGGAAAAAGACACTGCCCTTTGAGTTCTTATTTTTGCATCGCTATGACCAAATGCCTGACCAAAATAACTTAAGGGAGAAAAAAAATATGAGCTTATGGGGAAAATTTCAGATTCAAACTGTAACACTTGCCCATGGCTTCCCCAAAGGCTCATAGCAGTCTTATAATGCAAACTGCATTTGTTCCAACTTGAAGGGTCCCCACCGACTTCACAATTCCAACACTATTCAAAACTGTCCAAAGTTCAAAGTCTCTTCTGAGACTCAAGGCAAACTCTCAGCTGTGAACCCCAGCAAAATGAAAATGGAAATTACAATACTTCCAATATATAATGGCAGAGAATAAACACCCGTCTGCAAAGGGAGGAATATGGAGTGTAGAAAGAAAGGCTTTGTTCAAAGCAAGGGCAAAAGCCCAACCAAAAAATGTTAAACTCTGAAGTTTCATGTCCCTAATTCAGCACAAGTGGTGCTACGATGTGAACTCCAGGGGGCATGCCTGAACTTTCCCTCAGACAGCAGGCATGCCCTCTCTCTCAAGTCAGCTCTACTTGGTAACTGAAGCTTTCCTTGGCCAACATCCCACACACCTATCATTTCCAGAATTCATTGTTGCCTCCACTGCACCTTCAGATTCACCCTCAAAACCTCAAGCACAGACCACTAGAGGATTCTCTTCAAGGGGTCTGGTATGACTACATAATGCTGGACTTCATGTCATTTCTTTTAAAATTGTGTTACAAGCCTCCACAGCCTTATCGCACTTTATTATGCACATTTGGAAGGCCAGGATTGTTGCGGGAATCCTGCCATTCTATTGGAAATTAACTCGAACGGTGAGAAGCTTGCAAGGAGCCACAGAGAAAGCATGGCGTGGTGACCTTCTCCATACCCCTTTGGGAATGAGGTGCTGGCAAAGGCAGTAGCAGAGAGCTATGCATCCTGTTGGAAAGGCGGAACAGCTGGATCCTCAGTGGCTTGGTGTGGCAGCTTCATTCTGTATCTTGAGCATAGAGCACTGATTTTGCCTGATAATAAACTCTGATTTGTCCACAGACTTCAATCATTACAGGACTCGGTGAACATTTCCAGATTCTGTTAACAGCCCAGTCCCCTTGGACTATGGCTACAGCTCTGAGTGCATACATGCTGGAACCTTTCTCCAGGCAGCCTGTTCAAGAACACATATCTGTTACTTTCACTGTTTATAAAAGAGTTTTCAAATGGGTTTTCAGGTTTTTACCTTGGAGTCTTATTTGGGTTAAGTCTCAACCCAATACACAATTCCTATTGTCAGGGTGCAATAGTCCAATTTCATCTTAATGACACCAATCTTTTAATAATTACAGCCATCTTGATTGCAACTTTAACTATGCCTTTACTCAGTTTTAGCCAAGTTGAACATTACAAATAATTCTTCCTCTTAGTTCCCACTTTTACTGCAGCCCCAACAAGAGTCCCCACAGCTGAACAAATATCATACTCTCTCAAGACTTCCCCATCAAATACATTAGTCCATGACTTTTGGATTCAGTAATGCTCAAAGATTTACAGCATGGGTAAAACACTCCAGAATATAACAGTATTCACGGGCCGTATATCTTCATCAGCATTCTTGCCTACGAGAATCAACCACCAAGAGGCATTGCCTTGCATCCTATGGCCTCTCCAGCTTGCATCTGCCAATGCCTCTGATTTCTACTCAGTAAGAGAAAGCTTTAAAGGTTCAAGGTTGGACACAGCAACAACAAAAACAAAAAGACCCATTTTGTATTAATTTTCTTTATTAATTTTATACCAGGTTGTTGTATGAGGTTTCTGGCCCAGATTTTGGGGCCTAGCCCTGAGACTCAGACCCACTCGCAACCCCACTGCCACTTAGCACCAAATAATCACACAAAGGCTTATATTAATTTTACGCTGATTGACCTAGTGTGCAGGCATATAACTTCCTAACTCCTTCATCTTAACTGAACCCATGATTCTTATCTTGTTCAGCCATGCAGCTCGGTATGTTTTCTCAGCAGCATTTCAACTTCTTTCTTCTGCAACTCCTGACATTTTTGTGGAGTCTCTCTGCCCTGTTCTTCCCCTTCCCACAGTTTCCTTAGTCTGGTAGTCCCGCCCACACTTCCTGTCTGCCTTCTGGCCAATCAGCTTTTTATTAGACCAGTAGGAGGGACAATTATTTAAAATGTAACAACATAATCCCACTACACTCGGTGACCAATTTTATATGATGTGACCAAAAATCTGACAGAAGCAACTTGATGAGCAAGAGGTTTAAATTCACTGCAATAGGAAGCTTGACAGAAGGCTCTATCCATGGCAGTGAGAGTGTGAGACACCAGCTATTTACATGGTGGCAGATCAGAAAGGAGCATGAGCAACCAGTGCCCAGTTCTGAGCATGGGTGTCCATCAGCCTCTGCTTCCTGTCTGTGTGTGCGATGTGAGCAGCTGTCCCACGCTCCTGTTGCCATGGCTTCCCCACCCTTGATGCACTTGCACCCTAGAACTGCAAGCCCCAAACTTCTCATTCTTAGGATTTTTTGATCAGGATGTTTTATCGCAGCAGCAAGAAAGGCAACAAAACCAAGTTAGGGGAAGAGGGGACAGCAGAGATGTGGAGCATGCGTCTGCAGAGCTCGGCACACTGAGAATGGCAAGTGCGTGTATGGATGGTGATGGTCGGTCCTGCCAGGTGTATCTGTCTCCTCACACCCCCTAAAATCTTTATCTCGTTCATTCAACCTAGACAACCGCTGCAATGATGTTGTCACCACACACTGGTCTACTAAGTTGTAGGCCAGATAGGGATGACACCAAATGGTATATATTTGCTGTGTCTGGATACTTCTCTTCAGCACATCACTTCTGTCTTATACCTTTACTGTATTCTTACAGTTGAAGAAACCTCCACTGGATGTCATTTAGGAAACACATGAGGATCTGTTCTTCTCACTGTCCTTGTATTTCCTCCTCCACAAGCACTGTGGGTGTGCTTCCCATGACCTGAAGCCTCAGCAGGGCTGGGTGGCAAAGACTATGCCCCAGAAACCACCCTGGATAGTCACAGGGTCCAAGATAACCCAGGGTGCTTGTGGGGCACTGACATAACCTACTAGTGGCATTGAGGCCTCAGGCAGTAGAATTGTGGGCCAGGCACTTTTGTTCCTTTCCAGAAAGGTCAGCAGCACGCAGACACTAAACAGGTGCTGTGGTGCTGGACTGATGGCTCACCTGACTTCTGCCTCTTTTCAGTGTGCAGATAAAGTTGAGGAGTTGTGCTGGTCTCTAATGTTACTGTGACCCACAGTGATCTCCACATTTTACAGGCTGGGAATATGGCTCTAGCAGTCAATGCTTATTACACAAAGATGTGACTTCTACCTTCAGCAGCCATGTGAAAATGTTGAATGGGTGGTGCACACATGAAACCTGGGAGGTGGAGTCAGGTGGCTCTGCATGACTCTCTGTCTAGACAGTCTAGCTGAATTGATGAGTTCTGGGTTTATTGAGTGACATTGTCTTAAGAAGAAAGTGAAAAAAATTAAGTAAGACATCTGATGTTGACATTTCTCTTCCCCATATATGTGAACATACATGCACACACTTGCACACCACACAAACAAATATAGATACATACAGTACAGGCACACACATATACACACCACACTTATATACCACACATACACATATAAACACACACACACACATTGAGATATACACACACACAAAGACACACATACACACATACATACACACACATATGCACATGCATACACATATATACATGCACACATACAAACACACATGCACACATACACACACATAATCATGGTTTACTCTGAAGTAGCGTTAGTTTCACTGGATATATTTTCATGCTCAGCACCCACCTGCACCAGTTCACAGTAACTTGCTGCCCTATGTTGCAAGCTGCTCTGCCCTCTTGCAGTGTCCAGAGCACTCACTGTGCAGTTATAATTCAATGAACAGTGCTTTGTTCTATTTTGTTATGTCTAGCTTCGAGCATTACTTCCTCCTTATTGCAGATGGGAAGCCCATTTGGCTTCCAATTTACCATAATGATAAAAGTTTTATTATTGAATAAATTGATTTGTGTTTAAAAAATCATGTTATTTTAAGGAACATATTACAAAACAGCTGAACTAGTGGGAGAGAGACTTGGAGACTGTTGGTGGATGGCATGTAATTTAATTTAAGAAAACACTAGAACTATATTCTCAGCACCACGTGTTCCACACTCTACTTTTTCTAAATTGAGCAGTTACTAAGAGTCACCGCATCTAGAAAACATACCCAGTTCATTCTACTTGTTCCTCTATGAGGAAACACATGAAAGTGAAGCTTTTATGGTCCCACATTGTGACATCAAGCTAAGTCTACCCTAGACTTGAACAATTCACAGCACTGAAAGAAAGGCTCTCATTGATTCATGAATACTTATGATCCCCTGTATGTGCCAGGTCATCCAAAAGTCCAAGACTCTGCTGTTTGGAATTTGTGTGTCATGAATGAGATGGGCAGGGAGCATGTTCTGCACCATTTTGTGTGATAGCAATAAGATGTCACATAAGAGAAAAGAAATGGAAAGGGGTTTTGGAGGATCATAGATGCTCCACCTGAGGATCAGAGGTGCTCCACCTGAGGATCAGAGGTGCTCCACCTGAGGATCAGAAATGCTCACCTGAGGATCAGAGGTGCTCCACCTGAGAATCAGAGATGCTACACCTGAGGATCAGAGATGCTACACCTGAGAATCAGAGATGCTACACCTGAGGATCAGAGATGCTACACCTGAAGATCAGAGATGCTCCACCTGAGGATCAGAGATGCTCCACCTGAGAATCAGAGGTGCTCACCTGAGGATCAGAGATGCTCACCTGAGGATAAGAGGTGCTCCACCTGAGGATCAGAGGTGCTCCACCTGAGGATCAGAGATGCTCACTTGAGGATCAGAGGTGCTCCACCTGAGAATCAGAGATGCTACACCTGAGGATCAGAGATGCTACACCTGAGGATCAGAGATGCTCCACCTGAGGATCAGAGGTGCTCCACCTGTGGATCAGAGATGCTACACCTGAGGATCAGAGGTGCTCCATCTGAGGATCAGAGGTACTCCACCTGTGGATCAGAGATGCTCCACCTGAGGATCAGAGGTGCTCCACCTGAGGATCAGAGGTGCTCCACCTGAGGATCAGAGATGCTCACCTCAGGATCAGAGGTGCTCCACCTGAGGATCAGAGGTGCTCCACCTGAGGTTCAGAGATGCTCACCTCAGGATCAGAGGTGCTCCACCTGAGGATCATAGGTGCTCCACCTGTGGATCAAGGTGCTCCACCTGAGGATCAGAGGTGCTCACCTGAGGATCAGAGATGCTCACCTCAGGATCAGAGATGCTCCACCTGAGGATCAGATGTGCCCACCTGAGGATCAGAGGTGCTCACCTGAGGATCAGATGTGCCCACCTGAGGATCAGAAGTGCTCACCTGAGGATCAGAGGTGCTCCACCTGAGGATCAGAGGTGCTCACCTGAGGATCAGAGGTGCTCCACCTGAGGATCAGAGATGCTCACCTCAGGATCAGAGGTGCTCCACCTGAGGATCAGAGGTGCTCCACCTGAGGATCAGAGGTGCTCCACCTGAGGATCAGAGGTGCTCACCTGAGGATCAGAGGTGCTCCACCTGAGGATCAGAGATGCTCACCTGAGGATCAGAGGTGCTCCACCTGAGGATCAGAGGTGCTCACCTGAGGATCAGAGGTGCTCCACCTGAGGATCAGAGGTGCTCCACCTGAGGATCAGAGATGCTCACCTGAGGATCAGAGGTGCTCCACCTGTGGATCAGAGGTGCTCACCTGAGGATCAGAGGTGCTCCACCTGTGGATCAGAGGTGCTCCACCTGTGGAGGGCAGTGAGCAGAAGCTGGAACCGTGAGAAGTAAAATATAGAGAGATGGGAAAGACGAAAAGGACAGAAGGGAGTGACTGGTGGGTGTCACTGTTGGAACATACAGGGAGATGCATCCATGGTCAGATTGGTCCAGGGACTGAGGAAAAAAGGAATGTAAGTGTCTGTGCAGATAAGAGAGGATGAGGGGCAGGCTGAAGAGGCCCAGACCATAACCATAGACAGGCTGACCCATCCTGAGTTTGAAAAACAAAGATGACATTTAAAAAGCTATTTGCAAAATGCCTCAGATATGAACGCCATTTCCAAAGCACAACTCCCCATCCTGAGCTGATTGCATCTGCACAAGAGATATGGTCCATCTTAACCCTGGTGTCTGAATGTGACCTTTCAAAATACACTCTTTGCAGATGTCATCAAATTAAATGACATCATATCACATCAGAGCTTGAATACAATGTCCTTATAAAAAGCCAGATATTTTTATAAAAACAGGTAGAGGTGGCTCATTTGCTAAAGTGCCTGTTACACAATTGAGAGGCCCCAAGTTTGGATTCCCAGATACCAGCTAAGAAGCTGGACATGCGGGACAGGAGGTTTAGAAACAAACAGATCCTTGAATCTCATTAATAAGCCAGCCAGCCTAGCCAGATCAAAAAGTTTTAGTTTCTGTGAGAGACCAGGTCTCAGAATACAAAGATGGAGAGTGGTAGAGGAAAGGTCCAGTGTCTAGCTCTGGACTCCGCACATACATACATGCACATGCATACTAACAAGTACATGCAAAGTACGTACACATAGGATCACACTACACACACTACATGTACTACAAACAATGAATAAACAAATGAAAATAGATGAAGTCACAGAGACTTGGAAAGGATGCCACATGCAATATAGGTTTGCTGGAGTGTAAGATATGAATAGCATCTCTGACCTTCTCCCATCAGGTGGCCACAGCACTTGTCCTCTTGTGAGAACCACAAAAAACTACAAACATCTCCCAGTTCCTCTTGGGAGGAGGTTAGGAGGCAACATTGCTACATGTGTGAATTAGTGGTGTATTTTTTGTGTGTTTTTTTTTGTAAACACCAGTGTTTTTAACAACAACAAAAAAAACTCACAAGATGGTAGTTACCTATAGCCACACATAGCTAGATCTGAAGGCCACTTTGAAGCCTCATGGTTGAACGATGTCAGAAAGGGGAAGGCCTGAGGTGATGTCTGTAGCATAGCAGGGGTGTTTTATAGGTGCATCCACATGCATTGTGATTATGTTTCCACAGAAGTTTACAAAGAGGCCACTCTCATGGGCAAAGCTACTCACTACCCAACCATGTCACCAATGGCACTTAAAGGTTATGACAGAAAGGCATGAGTTTCTAAATATGCCTGGGGTTCTAGTTATGGGAGGTAGAGAATGATTCGGAGATGAAGTGGCTAAGAAGCCAACATACATCAAACAGGGATGGAAATGACTTTGGAAAATAGTTTTATTGTGTTCCCAAATATGTTTGATTTAGGCTCTAGAGTAAAAGGTCCTTCACTTAACATAAGATGCAAAATGAAAATAAATGATAGAAACAAAGCACCACTTCTCATCACCTCCTATCTGATGGGGAAGGGTTTTGATTCTAGAGCAAGAGGATTGAAGAGCAGACTTTGCCTCCAGCTCACTTGGCCTTGGACAGCCCATCTATCAGTGTGGGTGCCCTTAAATAAGAGGCTTGTTATTCAAGGTCCCTAGGGTAGATTCTCAGAGCCCAACTTTCAGTTCAGCTGGTCTGAATCCATGGCAACCAGTCCTCAGGCCAGGGCTAGAGCCTTGTCTATAAAGAAGAAACCTGGTTGTGTGTCTCTTGGGGAAAGTGAATTGGGAGCTTGAAAACAGGACCAGGAAATACGTGGGGACAGCAAGACATTCACATAGTTCAATATAATTTCTCTCCATGCCTCGTCTGCTGCAGACACATAGCGCCACTCCCGCCCCTCTGCCCTCCTACCCCTCACATCCCCAGCGTCAGGAGCTATATCCTTCACACTCGATAGCTGACTGTCAATTTGGTGGCCACAACCAGGTTTGCTCTCTCCTCTTAGGGTTCTCTCTCTCTTGAAAGTTTAATATCCCAGAAGATCATTGGTTCCTTCAGGGCAGATGCTGAGTTCTATGTCCCTCTGTCCTGGGATGATTCTCTGTCAACAGGTACGGAGCAACCCAGTGATGCAGCAGGGTTCACAGAAAGGCTCTAAACTTCACTGCCATCTCCACAGCATCATGCAATTATCACTCATAAAATCATCATGGAGATGAGGAGGAACTGTGAATAAGGCCACTGAACCATGGAGAAGCAGGTGATTTTCTTGTTCACAAGAATGTAACAACACAAACATGCTCCCAATTAATTTTACAATGTTAGGACAACCCTGCGGCCAACATAGGGTAATGACTGAAAAAGATGGAGGAGTTTAACTGAGTCACACCTACAAGCAGAGGTGTCAAATGCCCTCACAAAATACCTATCAGTTCTGGTTAGCATTAGCATGTGTGAGGAACACAACAGCCAACACGTTTCGAGTCAGTTGTATGATGTGTCCTCATGCCTTGGAGAAGCTCACATATGTGAGTCAGAGCGGTGGTAGCCTGCAGGGGAACAGAGCTGGCGTGGAGAAAGGCCAACAAGAAAGACTTGGCAAAAGCAGACATTCACTGCTCATGAAGGTGCTGTTAGAAGTGAACATCTGAGGCAGAGCATGCGTGCCATCACACCTGTCCCCTGGGGAAAGTCAGGAGAACCAGGGCCAGAACAAATGGACAGATCCTGTCAATCTCATGGCACCAACTTCTATGGGTGATGTTACTTAAAGCATTATATAGGAAAAAATGTCACATATAAATACTGTGAATGTAAAGACGAATACTTTCTCAGCTACCTGTCAAAGGCTGCTCTGATTTCTAAGACTTTAAGGAGATGTGATGATTCCGATGTGAATTGGCCCTACAGTTGAATACTGAACCCCTAGTTGACAATGCTGTTTGGAGGAGCTGCTAAGTCTTTAATTGGGGAAACTTTGCTGGAAAAAGCAGGTTGCTGATGTGTGGGCCTCCAGGTTTTTGGCTCACTTCCTGTTTGGTCTTGCTTCTCAGTCCACCGATGATCATGAGTCACCTTAAACCTCCCCTGGGTGTAGTGACTTTAACTTAGTGTATCATCACAGGGACCCTCAGTAATGTGTGAATATATGTGTGGGGTCTCTATGCTGCTGATGGTAACTTCAGTGTCATGTCTAGAAGGTAAATGGAAGGTGATTTCCATCAAGGAAAGCCTGCCAGGTCATCCCTATGTGCTCTGTGTAGCCCTATTTTGTGTAGGGAGCCAGATCTATTGCTGCCAGATCCCTGTGAAAACCTGTGACTACCCTGGAACAGCTACAGCTTTACCTCACCCCTGCTGGAGCTCTTGATACATGAAGATACAGGGAAATCAGTCTTCCACGTCTAGCTGGGTAGGTGGGAATAGGTTCTGGGCCGCATTGCAGTACGGAGCTTTGTCTGTTTGTTTTAGGACAAATCACAAAATTACAGTGCTTCCCTCACACTTGATGCACATTGGTGGTGGAGGTGCTCTGCAGAATCCAGGGATTAAGGAAAGGGGTGGAATACACCCTCGGACTCAAGGGGACTGGCTCAGTGTAGCTCATTTCTTTAAATCATAAACCTGAGAAGCCAGGGACAGAGATGGGTCACTCATTGCTGCACAGAATAGAGCTTCTTCACCTGTCCTCGGGTCTCATGTGGTACTGGGGAGAGAATAGAAAGCCCAGTGCTCATGGGAGGCATTGAGGTGGTGAACAGAACCTCAGAGAAATGATACTGTGCCAAAAGCTAGCATCACCTGTGGGTCAGGACAGAGGTGACAGAGAGCCCAACAGAGAGGAAGAGAGAGAGGGAAGGAGACCGAAGGAAGTCAGGACACCAAGAAGGAGTCTGGGATACAGGAAGGCAGGAGCGGAGGGGTGGCAGCCGACAGAGCAAGGAACGGACAGAGGGTCTGAGACAGGGAGCAGGGGAGGCAGAGTGGGGAGTTTGCGCTGCGCCCGTTCTCATCTCTTGTTCACACACAAACACAGCACACATGTGGACAATGGGAGAGGCATGGTGAACCCTGTGCTTCCTGTCCCCACCTGGATCTCACTCACCACGATGTTTGGATGATGGAGTTCCCTTCATCAGCTGGGATGGTGATACCCTCCTCATTAGTTAGGTTTCTACTCAAAGCTTCCTCTGGCTTTCTTTTCTGGACAGGGCTGCCACAGGCTTCTCTCACCAGAAGCTGGTGTGTAGGAACACACTTCCTCAGCACTTAGAGGGGCCTCAGCATGAGGGAGGCAGTGTTGATCGGTTATCTTTAATGAATGAATGGTAAATGGGTGGGTGGATGGATATGATAAACTGAGCTTTTAAAATTCATTTTTATTTTTCTATGTATGCATGCATATCTGTGCTGTATATATGCAGATGACTGCAGGTCCCCTGGAACTGGAGTTACAGACATATAAACTGCCCAGCGTTGGTGCCGTGACCAAGCTTAAGTCCTCCAGAAAAGCTGCATACACTCAACCATTGCACTATCTATATTCCCAGTGGACTCATTATTTTTAACCTGCCAATTCTGCTCAATATTGCTCTGGGAAATGTGAGAACCAGGCAGAACATATCTAGAAGTTTCTTTAAGGATATCACCAGAAAGCCATATTGCTATCACAGCAAAAAGCTGACCCTACAGTCCCTCACTGAATTCACTCACATCCACACATTAAATCTGCTGTTCGCTTCTTTATGTTGATTTTCTCCTCACCCAGACCCGTGTGTCTGATGCAATAGTATGAAATGTGAGCCAAGAGCACATGTCACAAGAGTGACCTGTAGTAGTGGATTTTGTGTTAAATCTTGTAACTAAGATATAATAAAATAAGGCAGGCCAGTGGCCCTTGCCTGTAGTTCCAGTGCTTAGGAGCATTGTTGAGTTTGAGGCTAGCTTATGATACAGAATGGTGCCTTGTCTTGGATGATGATGTTGATAATAGTAATAAACAAAACAACAACAATAATAATGATGATAATGATGCTGATGGTGGTCATAGAAATACATAAAAACATTGTTATGCTTCCTGAGAGCACAGATGTAAGGACATTAAGTAGAGTCTTTATAAAAGACAAAGTGAGATGTTTATCTATTAACCTGACTCTTAGGTTAGGTTGTAAATGGTTCTGGCCTGGACTTTCCGGGCCTGAACCGAAGGTTTGGTCCCATTCTCAGCCCCACTTATCCTTAAATAATCACACACATGCTTATATTATTTTCACACTGATTCACCAGGCATATAATTTGCTAGTGCTTGCTCTCAATCTAACCCATCTTGTTCAGCCGTGCGGCTTAGTACTTTTTCTCAGAGCATCATTTCCTCTGCATCTCCTGGCAGCTCCAGTGACTCGGGCATCTGTCTCTGCTCTGAGATGTTTCTGAGTTTTCTTAGCCTGGTGGCCCTGCTCATACTTCCTGTTTACCTTTGGCCAATCAGCTTTTATGCGGGATAAATATTTACATTGCCAGAATAATCCCATTACACTCTTAGCCTCTGTAAAATCCTGCCATCAATAAAGACAAATAGTTAAGGACAGCTGCTCACCTGAATAGTCACAGGGAAAACTTGTGAAATGGCTGCCACAGGCTGAGAACACCCCAGTGTCACCCATCTGCAGAGTAGGGGGAGGTCCTGGTAATCGCTGCATCTCAGGGAGACCACTATTCCAGCTCAGAGTGTTAGGTGTCTTTTCCTAGAACTCCTGTGGCAGTACGTGCAGCTGAAGTGCAGCTGAAACACAATGCAAGCAGTGTGGCCCTGCATGCCTCAGCTATAATGCAATAAAATGCTCCAGAGGCTTCCATAATGGAGCAAAGAAAAGTTATGTGGGATATTTTAAGAGCAGAAAATTTGTTTCGGAAAAAAATCCAGATGCTATTAATTTTATTTATTGCTGAAACACCTGGATGGAGAGCCAAAAGCAAGTGGGGTGTGGGCTCTGCCATCTGGACTCGACTTAACACTTGTCATAGCATACATCTTTTGAGCATGTATGTGTGTTACTGCTTCCCACAGGACAGATCAGTGGGTCCTTTGCTCCTCACCTGGATCTAAGAAAAGCCCCAAAGCTGTGAACTTACTCCAGACATGCAGTGGGAGACCATGGGGAGTCATTTACAATGCTAGACATTCTTAGCTATCCCTGTGGACAATAAATTAAGCTTTCTGAGTTTCTTAGGTGTTTGAAGTAATTCTGGAAAGTCAGAGGAGAAAGTTTCAAAATCAAACTTGAAAGAAATAAAGATCATATGTTTAAGAATTTAATGAGAAATCAATGGTTCTTAAGAAGGGGATGGGAATACTTGGAAGCTATACCACATCCCAGGATCACAACTGCATAGTATTTTCCCAAGGTGTGGGATGTCAATGATGACAGTTAATCCTCTGGCTGTTCATCTCCTGACTTCTCTGCAGTGTCTCTGCCATGTGATTCATCCAGCCGCCATCCTGTTCTTTCCGGAAGGGTTACCAAACATCCTTCTGGGATCTGAATTCATTTGGTAATAATGAGATCAAGTCGGAACCTCTATCTGATGTTTCAGATAACAGTGCCCAGGGCTTAGAGTAATACAGTGGGTCTGAGCTGGATATCTGCATACACTATGGAAACTGGGGTCTCAATGAATCTCAGAGATGCATCGTCTGCCAGGCTCCATCTTGAACTCATTTTCATCTCAGTGGGACATTGGCCATGACTTTGATTCTAAAGCAAGCCCTAAAACTGAGATCTCTCTCTCTTTCTTCTACCTTTTCTTCATTTCCTTTGCTAGGAAAACTGCTTAAATCATTTTTATTGAAACTTTCTTCCCAAGGGATCTCATTTACTACTAAAAAAATTTATCTTGGTTTCAGAGCTGAAGGAAATGTCAACACAAGCAAGATTTTAATGATCACCTGGTTGTGTTTAACATTCACCATAAAAGAAAAAAAAAGGCTCTTGTTTGGGACACTCATAGTCATTGAAAATATATGGTTTTTAAATTATGCATTGCTTCTGATGTTGATACTAGAGACACAGCAGTCCCTGATATTCTTTTTTTCCCCCAAAGAATCCAAAGCATTTGGCTTTCTAGAACTTTCTAGACCATTCTGAAGTCTACCTGTGTAGACTGTGGGGCTGGCCCCTACATTAGAAGGCACATATGAACATATTATCATACACTGACCATATACCAGAACAAGACACACATTCACCTTACTTTTAACTATCTTTCTAGAAGAACCAAAAACCAGGATGTAAGAGCTGTCAAGCCACCAGACAGCACCCTCAGAGAGGATTACAGGGAACAACCCAGTAGTTAAGAGCATTTGCTGCTTTCCCAGGGGACCTGAGTTTAGTGCCTGGTTCCCACTCTGAACACTTCTTACTTGCTGGTAGCTCCAGCTCCTTGGGCCTTTTCTGACTCCATGGATAGCCGTATCCCTACGGTGCACAAATACACAAGTAATATTAAGAAATATTCAAGATATATGTGCCAGGTGTTGGCCCCCTGTTTCCATAGGCTAGCCTTTGATTCTATGACTTACATATAAAGTGGGCACAAAAACTAAATCCCTGGATAGTGGTTACTGCAGCACCCTGACTTAGTACTGAGACATAGTACTTGCTCATGGTGGGTACTTACTAGGAGTTGCTAGGCTCTTTTAATGTTCTCTGACATTTCCCATATTCAAAACCATGAGTCCTCCACTCTCTGAGTCTCTCCTAAAATTGAAAGTCTGGAAAAGACTAATCCAGCACCTGGTCTTATGGAGGGGACGGTGGATAGGACATGAATGGACTCCTCACCACAGCAGCTGGGGCTGAGAGATGCTCTGTCTGCAGGCAGACGGGTAGGTTCCCAGATTCATCATTCCTCTTCACTCACACATCCCTTGCCACCCCTGTCTGATACCCAGCAGCCTGGACTCATACTCCAGAGTTACATGTTTCCTTAGGGCCTGGCCCAGGCTTTCACTGACACACTGCTCTCCTCCATGCCCATACAAAAGGCATTTCCAGGGCATAGGTTAGAAGCCTAGAGCGTGTAAGCACCCTCTCCTCTCAAGCATGCCTCCTGAAGAACAAGACTTGTGTGAAATCTTGATCCCATTCACAGTGTGAGCAGACAGAGGCATTCAGGTCCTCACTGCATTAGCCTGGCTCCCAGGTTTTATCTGAAGGGGCAACCCCCTTCTCACCTTTTCACCCTAAGGCATTCAGAGATGGGAAGTTCCTCCTGTCAGTCAAGATCTGACAACCTCAGTGACTCCTTCCAGAATATGCTGCAAATCTGAAATCACATGGGCCTTTAAAGAGACATATTCATGCAAAAGCCCTTCATGGGGGTGAGAGGAAATTAGCCCTAGATGCAGCTGATGAAATAGTTTCAGATGTATGTAATTTGATTCTTTTTCAGTAAATATGACAAGCTTAGTTAATAGCAACAGAGCATGGGAACTCAAAACGGAAATTGTGTTTGTCTCTCTATGATCTGTTCATTGCCAGGACAACACAGAAGGGGTGTGTCCCCTTTCACATGCTCCCACAGCTATGGGACTGAGCAGCTTTAAAATGGGGCCAGTTGGGTCCGGAAGCTTCTAACTGCAGTGGAGGGGGAGGGATCTGAGGACATGCTCTTGCTGACTCATCTCTATTTGCTTTGCAATGTAGCACCAGTCCAGGGGAGATCTTGTCTCACAAACAAGGTGGAAGGTGCCCCAGTCCCAAGTCACACAGCTGAGCTAGCCTCTGGCCTCAAAATGCATGCCCACACTTATATATATACCACATGCACACGCATGCATGCAAGCTCATGTGTGCATGTGTGTACACACACACACACAAAACACTCACATAAAACCTCTTGGGATTGTGTTTCTCTCTCTGAATCTTGTCTTTTAGCTCTAGAGAGACTTAAATTAACCCCTAATCATCCTGGGGGTGGTGGGAGTAATAACTTTATTAAATCAGATCTATTTTGGCAAAAAGTAGCTGAAATATTTTAGGGCAGACAGCATGAGTTGCAGGAAAACACTGCACAGAGCAGCAGTGGTAGCACCATGGCTGGGAGCCTTATCAAGAAGCCCACGTGCCCACAACATAGCCTCTTAGGACTGGTCTCCACCCTGCAGCCAACAGACTGGGCTGACTCCTCTGGAAAGGAACAGTTCCTGCTGATGCTACTTCTTTGCATTCAATTAATTTTAGGATGAATAGAAGTTAGAATCACCATGAGGCTTTGAATTCACATGGAATCCTGCTGCTTGCTAACTGTGGCCAATGAGAGATGAAGACCTTGAAAGGGACACCATCTCTGTTCCCCCAGGGATCTCAGTGCCTAAGAGACAACCTCCTGAAACCAGCCTGCTGCAGAGCACTCTCTGCAGCTTCTATGATGTCTTGTACCACTTCACACTAATTCCAAGCAGGAGGCCTTGGGTGTGCCAACACCACACTGACTGGTATCAGACAGCACACTTGGGAGCCCTTTCTCAGCAGAGGGGCA
The DNA here is from genome assembly GCA_004025045.1 of Sigmodon hispidus. Taxonomy (NCBI): domain Eukaryota; kingdom Metazoa; phylum Chordata; class Mammalia; order Rodentia; family Cricetidae; genus Sigmodon; species Sigmodon hispidus. The sequence continues at coordinate 7,417 of PVIH01005948.1, read as the reverse complement.
GCTCACATCTACCTTCTGAGCCTTGTCATTTGAGAGTGTGCTTAACTTTCTGGGACCCGGCTTTCCTTTCCACATGAGCCAAATACTTACCGAGCAAATGCTAAGCTCTAGCTGTGACCCTGTGTCTAGGCTAGGACCTAAGTCCTAGGCTAAGTCATAGAAGTGACCAGGAGCTCAGTTAACAAGCCACACTGGAGGTTAACACCTGGGCTCAGGGCCCTGTGCCTGGAGAGCATGGAGAAGGTCACGTCGGTAATTAAGGTTTAAAATCAGGCGGCAGCAGTGTGAGCATCTCAGAATGAGTGAACATAGAAACCAGTGAGATGAAAGGATGGACGCTAACTATGTAGCTGTAAAAAGCAGGGACACACAGTGGAGGACCGCATCCCTCCCCAGCTGTGGCTCTGATTCCTTTGGGAGCTAGCTATTCACTGTCTTGTCTCTTAGTAAGCACTCTGAGGCAGCTGTAAAGAAGCAACTTGGGGCCCGAGCTCAGTTGGGGTTACGGAAAAGCAGCTGGCAACATGCTTCTGAAATGTCATTGAGTGTGCCTAACCCAAAAGATAGTGCTCACATGCCTCCTGGGAGGAAGCTCAGTCTAGGCTCACGATGTTGTCAGATGCACGAGTTGTAATGGTGCTGAGTGGAGGGTCCATATATTTTTTTTCTTTGAGCTTAGCTTTCCTCAGCCGCAGCTCTAAAGTCAAAGTGGGTGGCAGCAGCAATGGAGGCTTCATCGCACAGCTCAGTGAGCCCATCTGAAGAGCATAAACAGTCTCAACAACCCACAATACAGAGGAGCTCATGCTGGCTCTGGACTGACTGTCCAAGCCTGAGTCGTCGGTGACTCCGTCTGAGCTGGGAGTGACTGACTCTGTATCATTCACATACAGCCAGGATCTGACAGGTCTGTCTGCAGAGAGGATGAATATGTCCTGAAGGCACAGCAGGCCTAACCATGAGAATGCACTGGTGTAAGAGTGTAGGCGGGTACTGGCATGACTGACCACTGCTTCTCGTTTGCCATGCATTGTTGCTGAAGTAATGGTAACAGCTACAGGCAGGAAGGAAAGCTGAATTGGAAACAATAAACTTCAATCTTCAAGCAATCATGAGGAAAGTGTCTTAGGGAATTCCTCCGAGCCTGGGAGGTGTGTTTTGTACAGTTAGGAGGATGATATCATAGCCACACTTATGGTCTAAAATGAGCAAGTTTCCTGTGTATGTAGCAAGCCATGTAAAATAACAGAGATAAGTGACATATAGATAGACAGACAGACAGACAGACAGACAGACAGATATAGATAGATAGGATTTAGATAATATAGTATATGATTGAATAATGGATAATGGATAGATGACTGACAATAGATACCTAGCAGAGATTGATGCTGTGCCTAGTGTGGAGGGCACTCACAGAGAAGAAGAGGGTTGTGGAGGGGATGCTTGGAGAAGAGGGTCATGGTTCCGCTCACTTATGGCAGAAGCTGGGACTCTCCTGGAAGCTCCAACCTCTTCCTTAGTGAGGCAGGGAAGTGCTTACCCTGAGCTGGGGTGTGCGATTCTCTCCAGATAGAGAGAAGGAAGCAGATCTTCCCTCAGAGAGCTAACGCGTGAGGGCCAGGTCCTGTCTGACCAGCCCCTTTGTTAGAGGGAACCATGGAAACCATTTCTTCTTGGCCTACACAGTGGAGGCCAAAGGCGCTCAGTCTGCAGTTCCAATACTTTCTCTGTTAAGCTCTGTTTCCTCCCTCCTCTTCCTCTTCTTCCTCCTCCTCCCCCTCCTCCTTTTCCTCCTCTTCTCTTCCTCTCCTGTCTTTCTCCCCCAGTTTCAGAATCCTGATGTAAAAAGGGGTTTCACTGAATGATTACCTCAGGGGTGTAGGAGGCATTTTTCTGAAACTACATACCCCCTCCTTCCTTCTCTAGTGAAAGAGGCTGCCCCGCCTCCTGGCCACTGCCCTTTTCTCAAGGCCAGTACTGTGACTCTGACCTGTGAGCCTTGGAGTGTTGAGAAGCCAGGGTCTTCTGTTTGTGCTGATCAGTTTTAACTGTCAGTACGACACAAACTAGAATCACATCAGAAGAGAATGTCAGGAGGAACCCTCTAGATCAGGCTGGCCAGTGAGCATTTCTGTAGTGGATTGGTTTGATTATGTAGACTGAGGCTGGAAGACCCAAATATGATCATCATCATTCCCTGGTCTGGACCTCGGACAGAATAAAAAGGAGGGAGTCAGGTGAGCACATCTGCTGACATATGTACGTTCACTGCTCTTTACGCCTGACTGTGCAAGTGATGTGACCAACCCACCCCATGATGTCACAACAGTGATGACTGTAACCTCAAGTGAGTTATATAGGCCCTTCCTTCTTTAAAATGATTCTACAGCATATTTATCACAGCGATAGGAAATTGAAGAAGACAGCATCTGTCACTCAGTCCCCTTGAAACCTGCAGTGACATGCTCACAGGTTCTGAAGAACTGAATGTGGACATCTCTGGGGGGTATTTTTCTGCCCCCCCCCAGCATAGCTCACGTCCATTGTCCATTTTGTATAAATGACTTTCCTATGGATGTGCTGGACACATTCTGTGGATGAGCATAGCCCAATAGAATTTGGATGAATCCCCAAGGTTACCCACTAAGTGGGTGCCATGAGCTCAATTCTATCATGGTCCAGCTCCCATGATGCAATGCTAGACCTGACAGACCTCACAGAGGAGGGATGAGCTCCCCTGCCTTCAGCCTGTCATATATGTTATAAGCACAACTCAGCTCTATGAGACATAGTCTCTTCATCAATCCCAAATGCAGCTAAAGAATAAGAACAGTCTGGTTTAATTTTTAATGAGGATTCGCATAAAAACTCATGCTAACAGAGCCCAAAGTGAGTATTTCAGGTGCCATCAGGCCCCGACACCTGCCTCTCAAACAAAACCCATTGCCCTCACCCCGAATCCAAACGCTCCAATCCTAACTGGAAAGAGAGCTGCTCTAACTAGTGAGCCTGGAGACATCTAGGGTGAGGTGCAGATGTCCTCTGCTTACAGGACTGGCAGGCCCAAGCATTTGTTTATCAGGAGGTCACTCTTAATGGCTTTAATTTTAAATTTTTCATGATTTTCTTCATGAAAAATTTAAAATCTTTGTATTAGAGGTCACATTAAAGACATTCTGAAAATTAAGTGTTGACCCAGCCCTGCCTGGAGGACCCCAAGAGTCTGCAGCCCCATACTGTGTGCTGCTGCCTCCTGGAGACTCCGTCTCTCTCCAGCTGAGAACCTAGAAAGGAGCATCCAATGACTGTCCTGCACCAACCCTGCGGAGCAGACTTTTCCTGCTTCTATTTCCTCAAATATCCCTGTCCTGAGCTACTAGAGGATGTCAGAGGCTGGGTACATTCCAGCCCAGAGGCTTGCTAGACCTTCATGTAGGACTCAGATGGAACATACAGATCTCGAGCTGGGAAGATATAAAGAAGAGAACCTGAAACACAGGATGATTTAGCAGATGGCTTTGAAGTATTCCACAAAGAATGCAGGGCACTCCACTCCTAAGTAGAGGCCCAGCATCAGAACTCCTTGACAGACTGCAGGAGACAGGCCTACAGAATAGCAGAAAGGCCTGTTTTTAGCACAAATGTGACTTTTTTGATTGGTGATGTCAAAGTTTCTCTCCAAGCTTTTATCCACTCTCTCATCACGTGGACCTCAGTCTTATTCTCTGACTTACACAGAGGACATCACAGTGTGGACATAGAACTTCATAAGGCTCGTAGAATATCAAGCAGGTGACTCTGGATGACACCCAGTATGGGCAGTGGTGCTCTGAGCTGTGAACCTGCCTCACGTAAACTTTGGGGATCAGGGGAGAGTGGGGAGTGCTGGTAAGAGAGACTGGAGGTAAGGAAAGATGATATGGAATCACAAGAAGTGAGAACAGAGAGGTGAAGGCAAGAGAAATGGAGACAGAGAAGGAGATGGGGTAGAGGAGGGTTAGGGAGAGGAGAGCTGGTAGAGAGGGGAGAGCTGGACCAGAGGAGGTCAGGTCAGAGAAAGTGATAATGAAGAGGTTGGACAGCCAGGAGTGAGGAACTCACACCAGCATACATACCTATAAAGAATCCAGACAGAGTTTTGGGCAGTAGGATGCAGTCCTCATTACCAACCTTTAGGTCTTCCTGAACACGCTGTGGAAAAGCCTCCAACTCCAGAGAAATTGCCTGTGGTTCCTATGAAGATGGAGAATCCACAGAGCACCAAGGAGCATGATCAGAACTGCCATGGCTATTCATTAGAGAAGGGAGTTGCTGCTTGGATTAGTGGCTGGTGGGATTCATTGCAGCATCATATGAGCTGAGCCTGCAGATTCCTTATACCCCTCTACTGACCAGCTTGGGGTGGAAATGGACAGCTGACTAAGGAGAATACCTCACCTCACTGAATGTAGGACATTCAATTTGGTTCAATTTGCTACCGGGTTAGGACCTGAGGAAGTAATCTAATTCTTTTTTGGCATTGCAGCTAAGTTCAGAGAATGCCCTGTTGTTTATACAAATTCTCCAATGAAAAAAAGATCTGCAGGAATAGTGAAAATTACTTGCACCAAACCCCAGAGTTCCTGGTTAATCCAAGCCCTGGAGCAAGTGGAGAGCCCTGAGTGGGAAGACCAGCTTGGAGACTGAGGTGGGCATGATTTATTCATCTCAAGACTTTGAGGAAGTTCACAGCTGAGATGAAAGAGGCAATACCCACACATACTTCAAAGGGGAAACTGTCTACAGCCCAGGATGGAAAACACCAAATACAGCATGCACCACATGTGTCCACTCAGGGGTCAGCTGAGAAGGCAGAACTGCAAAGGACATAAGCAACATCTATCACATGAGGGCCCGTAGGCAACAAAACCAGCTGTGCACACTTGTGAAACATGGTACATCCAATCCCCATGCACAGAGAGAACTCAGGGAATGCACGGCAGCACAAAGAATCCTGCATGCTTGTGAGGAGTTTCCCAGGATGCATTTGCAGTAGTTAAGGAGAGGTTATTGAGTGGGTAGGAGCTGACAATTGTTCCCTGCTCTCTCCTCCTCTGAGTCATCTCAGAACTTTGCCTGACCCTCTCTTCTTCAGAGGCAAGCCACAGTAGCATGTACGTGGGATCCTTCAGCTGGTCTCAGACTTTACTGGCCCTGGCTTGAAATTTTTTCATTTCCATTCTTCATAAAGCCCCTGAAATTCCAGTTAGTCTTGCATAAGCCTGTATGTAAATGTTCTCCTCAGGACAACCACAGATAACCTGGAATGTTAGCCCTCAAGGTGAACTGTACCACCCATTCAGATGTTACTCTTCTAATCTCCCATTAGGCAGAGCATTTGGCCATTTGGGCATTAGGCCATCAAGATGTCAGTAGATAAACCAGGCTCATGATGGAGAGTAGAATGGGTCCAGTGCCTGTTAGAATTAACTGTCAACTTGACACAATCTACAGTTATTCAGAAAGAGATGCTCAGTGAGTGGTTGACTAGACCAAAGGAGTAGCCTGCAGGTATGTAGTAAGGAAATATCTGTGGGGATTGTCTTGATTAGATATTAATTGATGCACAAAGACCCTGCACAGTGGGGCAGCCCATTCTTTAGAAGAGGATCCTGGACTGTGGAATCCTGCCTCCTCAAAGGGAGCCCTGCCAGGGGCCCTTGGTTCTGGCATCAAGAGCTGTATAATGCTGTACCTGCGTTGTCCAGATCTGGATCTGCAGTGGCATCTTCAGGAACTTTATACACTGCCTTTTATTCTTGATGGACATCAGCCCTCCTCTCAACCCGCAGGGCTCTGGCTGAAGCTAGAGGTGACAATTGATCATCTATGACAGCGATGAGGTTCTGAGAGGATTTGTCAGGTACTCCTGCCTCTTACTACATCAAGATTCAATGCCTGTAATAAATGAGGACCACTCCCATGAAGTTGCCTGTTCCTGACTCTTGAGGATAAGAAGAGGCAGAGCACCATGATGGAGGAAAGCCACCCACCTCATAACAATCAGGAAGCAAGCATAAGAAAGAGACAGAAAAGGGTGCCCCCAAGACACATTTTTGGTTACCTACTTACTCCAGCCAGTCTTCACCTCCAGAACTTTCCAGTTCTTTTTAATAATGTCACTGGCTTGCAAATCTGATTAGGTTAAAACACATATAATCCAACAGCACTCAGTAACTGAACCCATGAGCTTCAGACCAAGCTTTTTACATGCTGCTTTATCAAGAGGGTATTTCATATCAAAACCATCACACTATTACAGTACAGTATATAATTGAGCTGAAAGCTCATATTAAACCATATTTTAAGATATCTAAACTCACACAAACATGCATTTATTGTTCCAACTGCTGACTTTATGGACAATGTCAAAAAGAGACAGGATACTTAAAGGTATCTGCTCTGAGTAATTCTAGATTGCATGTGACCACCGCTACACCAGAGGCAGAGTCCTTCCCTTCCAAGGTAATGCAAATACATTTTGTGGGAAGTAGGCTTGTTTACCCATATACTAGAGTGATGAGTAAACAACACAGTGTTAAGTGTCTTCTAGGCTATGAACAGCAGGACACTCGCTCAATGCTAGTAGGGCAAGCAAGACACTGCAGCCACAGGAAGGCTGGATAGTGCCTTACGAAGCTGAATGCCACCTTCTGAGTTCCAGCTGCTGTGCTCAGATGGGTCCTCAGTGCTGATGTGAAACTTGGGACATTTGACACCTACTCATGGCAGTGAGTGTCTTGTAAGCACTTTTCCAGAGAGAAGTCTTGATGGGCCGCACCTCTGGGGATCTGAAGCCACTCAATACATACTCCTCCCCCAGGTAAGACTCTGGTGTTCGGATTCTAGGCCCAGAGCCACTAATGCTTCCCTTTGGTGACAATCTTTTTTCTTTCTTTTTATTTTTCTCTTTTTTTGTTTGAATTTTTTGCTGTTATGTTTTATTTTGTTTTGTTTTTCCAGACAGAGTTTCTTTGTGTAGCTCTGACTGTCCTGGAAGTCGTTCTGTAGACCAGGGTGGCCTGAGACTCAGAGATTCTCCCTTTGTTTTCCAAGTCCTGGGATTAAAAGCATATGCCACCACACCTGGATTGGTGGAGATTTCCTCAGGGCTTCCTTTTCCACCATGGTGACAAAGTGCTAAACTATTGTTCTGAGGTCCCATCACTTCCTGTGATGCTCCTACCCAACCACTGTCTTTCTGGTACTTCTCAAGCTTTTAAGACTAGTCTGAGTTAATTTTCTCTTGAGAGATATCATCCAAGACTAGAGGGTCAGGCTAGGATTTTCTAGATTATTCTCTCTCTCTCTCTCTCTCTCTCTCTCTCTCTCTCTCTCTCTCTCTCTCTCTGTGTGTGTGTGTGTGTGTGTGTGT